>CM076395.1:35215752-35385752 GCA_038363315.1 Mugilogobius chulae | reverse complement strand
ATATATAATATATGTGCGGACATCGCAGGAACAGCGCAACGTTTTTCACATTTAAACATAGTTTAAAAGTCAGAAGGCAGAGCAATTTCAGTCAAATGAAATAGACATAATGAAAGGTAAAGCTAAACTAAAAAAAAAAAAAGAAACTAACAATAAAGTCTAATTTTGTAATTTGCCTTAGAGTTAAGATTAAAATTCTGAATTGAAACAATTAATGCAATTATTTCAAAATCTCGTCTCAATCTCGTGGCTCGTCTTGTCTCATGAAAATTCTGTCTCGTCCCATCCCAAATAACCACAAAATGCACAATTATCTGGCCTGGAGGAGGCCCACGTGTGTTTGTTCCTATAGAAAAAAGGTTCCTCTAGCTGATTTTTGTATAAATGTATTTATCTCCATTGAGAAAGTATATTTTTAATTTCTAATTTTCTAATTATACTGAATAGCGTAGATGACTTTTCACCTCACACAGTGCACCTTTAAAAGGGGTGAGCTCGAATATTAACAAATCAACATGATAGAAAAACTGCTGCTTCAATTTTGACAAACTGCTGTAAATATTAGGGTATTAATGGTATTTACAAATGGTATTTGTAAAAATGAATTCAACTTGTTGCTTGGAAGAAATACATTTCATGTGACAGATTTTACTTCCATGACAGATTCATGGTGTATTTTAGAGCTTTATCAATTAGGTATTTTTGTCCCACTAACGATTTTGATATTTTGGCTTTAAGAATCTTCCAATACTCAATATCGACTAAAACCTGCCTAGAGATTGAAATGTCTTTTTTCCTTCCCAAAACACACTTAACTTACTCCAAAATAGATCACATATAGTGTTACGTAACTGTTATTTGTTGTGCAAGTAACAACTTTTGTGCCAACATTTACCAGGAAATCTGCAGAACTGATGTCATAGAACCAAAAACAGACGCAGCAAAGTTTCATAGATCAGCGCAGATATCTGATCATTTTTGTATTTATGAAAGGTTTGCGCAGGCACTGGTTTAACAAAGAAAATGCTGCTGTTTAATTTAATCTAGCTCTGAAAAATAGCAATAAACAGCACAATATTATTTTTTTAGTTAATGGATGCAAAGCAAATTAGCGATAATATTGCATTATGTCTTATTGTACTATAGTTTAGGCCCATTTTTTTCTTCGTTTAAAGGTGGAAAAGTGCTGTATAAAGACAGACTATTTACCATAACCAAAATATTATGATACTAAACTATCAAAAGGCTCGTATTGTTGTTAGCTGTTAACAATACATAGAACTATGAGCTCTTTTGTTTACATTTTAGTTTGTTGCAGTAACAACTAAAACACATAATAAACTACATAAACTTTGTGCCTTTGCCACATGTCAGTGCAGACAACTCGAAGAAATATCTAAATTATTTGGAATATAATGGCCAGCACAAAGACAGGACAAGCATTTTAAAGGAAAAAGCAATATTTCTACATAGTATTTGACTGATTTACCTAGTACCAGTTCTTGCTTAGTTGCTGATCACTTATTAATCCATTAGTTAATGTGTTATTTTATGCCTGAATACAAACAGTGGTTTATTATATACCTTTTATAGTACTGCAGCGCTCCGGAGCTGGTCTTGTACACTGTATCAGATTGTCATGTTGCCATGTCTGAGATAGGATTGTTTTTCCAGCCCTATAGTGGCCCCACAAATTGCATTGGTGCCTTCCTTAACCTCGTATTGATAGATCCACAGAAAACATGCCAAATGCCAATTCAATGTCTGAAAACAACAGGAGTTCTTAAAGAAACAGTGTCCAACAATATTCAGTTTATACAGTGTTTCTCTAATACTGGACGCTAACCATGAGTGTAGGAACATTTGAGGTTTTAAATAAGGGATTTGAAAATTATCCAGAACAGGGAAATAATAATAAAGTCTATTATTTTAACATAATAAAGTGAATAAAAGTTGTAGCAAAAAACAGATTCAAATTGATGCTAAAATATATATAGAGAGAGCTTTATTTAAACAGGAAAATCTCTTTTTCTGGAGTCCTAGGGAAAGGAGAGAGGTGGAGCCTATTGTACATGTTTTTAGTTGTAGGGGAACCTGGAGCACCCGGAGGAAACCTATGCAGACACAGGGAGAACATGCAACTTCACGTAGAACCCAGGTCCAGGTACTAAACTTTATTTTGTCCAAAAATCTCATTAACAAGACAAAATGTGACATATCTTGAATATTTTGAATGATTTTAAGCTTTCTTAGACGTAGGACTGCAAAACTTATTTGTATTTTAAGAAAATAAATGTATTCTGGCAACATAAAGTACTGAATTATAAACATCTGGTTTCAGTCCTTTTATTTTTCCTTTTAATCCTGTTTGTATCTTGCTTTAGTTAGTGATTTTCCCCCCAAATTATAGCAAGAAGGTTCCACGTTTGAGGCTACTTCATTCTACATGTTCTCACTGTGTTTGTGCAAGTTTCCTCTCCACAGTAGTTTCCCCGAATTCTAAAAACATGTACAATAAGCATCTTTACTCTCCAAGAAATCTCCTGAACAAGACATTCCAATATCAGTGAGATCTTTCCTAGTTACATAAAGATTTTAACAAGATTTATTATTTTAAATTGTAAATCAAAGTGACAGTTGTAATTGTAGTATTGTGCCTTTACCTTAATGTTTAAATTGAACTGTGTTTAGTAGATTTTGTGTTACAAAAAACAGAGTGAATATGGTTTCCACAGCTCATCAACCCTGTATCAACATGGAAGCCACTGATGGGCAGATGGCTCTTGAGATCTGAAAAGCAGGTATGATATAAATACTACATTATCCAAAGGCAGAGCTGGCCCATTTTCAAATCCAGCCAAAAGAAATACTGCAAAAGCGGTCTAATCATTCTTGTGTGGTGGGAGTACCCGTTTTCAATTACCGTAGCTTTAAAACATTAATAGAGCCAGTACTAAAACAGCTTTTCAGCCCATTGTTTGACGACATCTGACCCTTAAAAATAGAGTTCTGCACAAAATGGCGGAGGTGGTAAAGGTTCCTGTGGTTAATGACTACACTTAAAATTCATAATGGTCGTTTCATTTCAAATTGTCATCGCCGTAAAATGCCAAAAAGCATTTCTTCATCCTTGCGCTGTCGATGCTAACTGCAAGCGTAGCAAAGTTCACTGTCAAGCAAACTAAAAACATATGGAGAAATTAGACACGGTAATTAAAGCAAAAAAAAAAAAAAATGAAGGAGAAATGGTGGTTTAGGAAAAGGTTACAAGTGGAAAAAAAGGGGTTGGGTACAGTAAAGGACACGAGGTGCTTACAGGAATCTCTCAGTATCTGTCTCTCTAAGGAGCATCCCATCAACTGCGGTGTCCACCCACGAACCCTGACGACAAACCCCGGCGTTTGATTGGCTGTCGAGTGTCGCTAAGGGGGAGGCGGGACCCAGAGCTTATGAATATGTATGAGCTATAACTGGTTGATATACGAGTGCGGGGGTTGATGGTATAGAAATGAATGGAGGCGCTGCGCTGCTGGGTAGGGGGGCAGGGGAGAGGGAGAGAGAGAGGAGGAGGAGGAGGGGAAAAATGGAGTGAGCGGGGGAGGTGGCTGGAGGATGGGTGGGTGGTAAGGAGCGGATGATGGACAGGGAGGCAGGCATGAAGGCAGCGGCAGTATCAGGAGGCTTCAGAGGACACTAATGAGACAAATTAATCATAGCGCGGCGCGCACACACCTCCCCCTCACCGT
The DNA here is from genome assembly GCA_038363315.1 of Mugilogobius chulae. Taxonomy (NCBI): domain Eukaryota; kingdom Metazoa; phylum Chordata; class Actinopteri; order Gobiiformes; family Gobiidae; genus Mugilogobius; species Mugilogobius chulae. The sequence continues at coordinate 35,382,006 of CM076395.1, read as the reverse complement.
AACCCCTGGGAGAGAGAGAGAGAGAGGAAGAGTGAGAGAAGAGAGAGAGAGAGAGAGAGAAAGGGAAAAAGAAAGAAGGAAGAGAAGGAGGAAGAGAGAGAGAGAGGTTGTTAGAGAAAGGAGAGAGATAGAAAAGGGACTAGGGGAAAAAGAAGAGAGGAAGGGGAAAAGAGAGAGAAAAGGTTGATGGAGAAAGGAAAGGAAGAGAGACATAAAAAGCAAAGAGAATAGAGAAGAGGAGGCAGAAAGGAAAGAGAGAGAGAGTGATACAGAAGGTGGAGAGAGAGAAAGAGAGAGAGAGAAAAGAGAATTAGATAGAGAAGGGTCTGGGAACAGAGAAGAAAATGAAAGATAAAAATGAAAGAGAGAAGGGATAGATAGAAAAAGGGCAAGAGAGAGAAGAGAGTGAGAAAAGAAAAACAGGGTGACAGAAAGGGGAAGAGAGGTGGAGAAGGGAAAGACATAAAAAAGGACTTGGGAAAAGAGAAGAGATGGAGTAGAAGATGAAACGAGAGCAGGGTGAGAGAAAAAGAAAAATGGAGAGAGGGAAAGGGAGAGAGAGAGAGAAAGAGAAAGAAAGAGAGGAACAGAGGAAAATGAAGGACAAAGAAGGTAATGTAAAGAAGGAATTAAGGAGAGAATAAGAGGAGAATAGGAAAAATGAGAGAAGGAAGGGAGAAAGGAAGCGGTAAAGAAGAGAGAAGGAAAGAGGGGTGATGGAGAAAGAAGAGAAGCAACAATAGAAAGAGGAGATGAAGAAAGGTAGAGGAGAGAGTAGCTAGAGGTTAAGAAAGAGAGAGGTGGAGCAGGGATGATATAGGCCAGGTTTGGTGTTGGTAGTGGATACAGAAGAAAAAAAATCAATGTAAACAGAGGCGGCGGTCTCTATCAGAGGTGCCCTGGGCTGGCATGCTGCGCTGTGTAGGATGGGATTATTTATGTGATTGGATAAGTGAGGAAGGACTCCCCCAGGACAGCGCCGTGCATTCATTACACACAGCAGGCAAGCAGCAGGGGGTGTGTCTCGCAGAGGGGCGGAGCAGGTGGAGCTAAAGAAGATAATGTGCCCCATGATGCTAAATATGTCAATGTGTGAGTGCGTGTGTGTGTGAGGGAGGAGGGACAGTGACGCGAGAGGCAACGCTACAGGTAAACACTGAAAGACAATGACATAAGGGCAAGGTTTTAGCCTGAGCTACAGGTGTTGCTAGGAAGAGCTGAACAAATCTGATAAATATCTAGCAATTTTTTCTCGCAAACATAATTGTTGATTCACTTCAAGGTGCAAGTATTTAAACAAGATTTCTGAAAGTTGAATTTGAACTGCTAAACTAAGTACAGAAATTGCAAGACAAGATATCAGAACTTAACTGATTGTGGTCCTCTTTGCACGGCATAATAAATGTTTAAATGACCCCACGACATTAGAGGTTTTTTTTTTACAGGCATTACACGGGGATATTCGATGTCTGTATTTTCTTGTTTCACAGACTTTCCAGAAATAGCGACAGATGATTTATCACCTTTTACAGTGGTCCTCGTTTAACACAGGGGTTAGGTTCCAAAAACACCCGTGAAAGGCAAACCACGAAGTAGTGTCTTTTCTACATGTAATAATGCGCTGAACACATGATTCAAGCGAGATACAACAGCACGAGTTTTTTGGTCACGTTGCCCGTCCTGCTGCGCTTCACAGCCGACCGCAGAGCCACGGATCACACGGACTCCGGAGCCGAGAGACACAAACACATCCGGACTAACGAAGTCACAACACCTCCTCAAACACATCTGAACTACACAAATTACGTTCCAGCTGAACACTATCATCGTAACTACGAGCTCAAAGAGTCAAATCCTCACCTGGAGAAACGTCAGAGCGTCAGGTCAGCTTCACTGCATGATCCAAACTATCTAAAGTTTTCTAAAAGAGCTTCTGTGCTGTCTGTGAATGCTGACATGTGATACGGTCCCTAAACAGTCGTTTGAGAGAAAAGCACGCTACAGAGCACGTCTATTGACCATTTGCACCTACGTCACATGATCACGTGGCTGCTCCATGCTGGATGGCAAAAGTGCATGTACGCAGCATTACAGGGGCGCAAAACTGACAAATTCTCACATATTTCCTTATTTTCCGTAAACAAAACGTGGATGTTCTGGCGCATGTTCAGTACATTGTCTGTGGAAGTAGGACGTCTTTTAGACGCACACAAAACAAGGTATTAGGAAAAGCTAATGAATGCTAGCTGATCCATGCCCTCTTCGTCCTGCTACGTTTGCTGAATAAATAACATTTACAAGTTTGCCTGACTTTACTCCTCATGATTTGCACCATTCTGTGGTAAACAGGGTTTTGTCTCACACTGGAGCAGATTTAAAGCTACAAGAGGTTGGTTTTCAGTCACTTAGCTGTGAGGCTAGTGTTAGCCACGCATAATGAGGCTGTTTCAATATATTCATTGCTTTTTTTCTCATTAGCATTGACTTACCTTGTTTAAAGGTTCACTGCAAATCTGTAGCGACTTAGAGGGATTTAAGTCTTTATTTATTGCTGCATCCACTAGCGTCTTCTATCTCATCCAAATGTAAACGAAAAAGCTACAGTTTAGGCTAAAACTCCTGCCGTTAGTGCAGGTGTCACGAATACAGTCATTTTACAATTGAATCAAAAAATACTTAGAAACGAGCAAGTTTACGGCAAAGTTCCATGCTGTAAGCGCACAGACAGCGCTTGCCATCAGCATGGAGAAGTGGCGTTCCTCGAGAGCGTGACGACACGTGCAAAGGTCAATGTCTATAGGACCGCACACTGTAAAAAAAAAAGCAAAATTGCACTAAAAAAATCCGCAAAACAGCGAAGTGAACCGCGATAGAGCGAGGGACCACTGTACTTCATTCATGAAATGAGCGTTTTTGTGTTTTGGTTTTGTTTTAACATGAATTAGCGTTACCCGAGCTGTGGCAGCGTAAATGTGACTCCTCATTATGTTGTTGCGTTCAAAATCCGACTCTTTTAATCTATTTACGGTGATGAAGTCCAACCATCTAAACTTTGCAGCACACTGTCCAAACTCTTCCCCAAACATCCATCTTGTTGTCCTTCCGTTGCTACGACTACTAACTATTGTTGCACTTCCAGGTCACGTATTTTTGAAACGTAGTTTGATTAATCTTTAGCTTTTTATTCGTAGAATCCGTAAAGAATAGTAATAATAATTTTATTCAAATCTCCAGGTACAATAAGCTGCAAAGTCATTATTAATTCATTTATAAACCGTTCACGGATTGAAAACATAGACATTCACACGGCATTAGAAATACAAGAGGACGTCTGCGTTTGGAGAATACAGCAGGTAAAATTCAGGGGAAATTTTTACAAACATTGGCTATTTGCTCTGGACTAGAAACTCAGATGAGTTTGTGAATATTACAATTTACATGAGGTCCCTAGGTAAAAATGCCATGTGAATGTTTTGTTAAGAGAAGTTTTAGAGAAGATATCTGAATTGTTGATTTTAAAAGCATTATAAAAAAATTGCCCAAACCTGTTTTTAACCTTATAATATCATGAACACGCAAATATTTAAGGTGCACTGTGACAAATTGTGGCTGAAGCAATCACTTTTTCTCCAAGGAGATGGTTTTGCTGGGGCTATAAAATGTTAAATAAAATAACAAAATCTCAATGAAGACGTGCATGTAGAGTCAGTTGCAATAAAATATGCTTAGGCAAATTAATAACTTAATTTAAATATTTGTGTGGAGCTTGGATGTTTCTTCTTGTGTCTGTGTGTGTTTCCTCCAGTTTCAGTATAAAGCAAGCAAATGTTCAGTATTTAAAGACTAATACTACAAAAACGAATCTACAGAACAATTGCAATTATTTTCAGAACTCCAAAAAACTAACCTTCAAATAAAAGTTAATTTGCCAATTATTTCACTGCTATAAATCATTTTTTAGGTTAGAGATCTTTAGAAATCATACAATGTTCAAAGGAGTGGGCCACAACATAAGAGTCTGTGTCTAAAAATGCAAATAACATGAAATGATTGCACCGTGCGACCGGCATTAAAAAGTCACCCATGTTGACCACCATCTAAAGCAGAATTAATTGGCACATAACATGATTGACTCCGTGTGTGGGCAGGACAAATTACAGTAATGTTTAGTGCATGTGTGGGTGCTCACCTCCTCGACATTAGAGGCAGTCTTGGCTGAAGTCTCCATAAATATGAGCCCGTGTTCTCTTGCAAATGCCTCTCCCTCCTCTTTCTTCACCTCTCTCCTTGACTCCAGGTCACTGTGCACCAAACGAAAGAACATCAAGGCTACTGAAGTGAAGAGAGCATCTTTCACAATCAAATTCACTTTCAGTTTATAGGTTGTGCAGAACATTTCCATAAGTATTTGTATAGATAATATGTTGTTGGGCATTTGCATAAATCAATATTCAGATCTTACATGAAAACAAACCGTGGACGTTTTCAAGAGCAAATCGGGTTTATGTGAGAGGTGGAATTATTGTATTTAAAGGGTAAATTCATGAAACTTGCATGCACCGGAGCAAATATATTAAACAAGAGTGTAACAAAAACACAGCACGCTTCGATTTCTCACTGGAAGGTTAAAGCCCCATGAGTCCCGGCATGTTGAGAGGTCGGCAAATAAATAAAATGGGGAAGGTGTTCAAGTAACATTTAAAATTTCAATCGATAGACTTTATGCATCAAGGTTTTGGTAAACAAAAAAGGTTAGTACTTTAAATGCCCACTAAAAAGTTCACTTGATGTAAGCTAAAGAAGAGGAAAAAGACTCACTAAAGCTTGTCATAATTGTTTTCCCAATTTAACCTCTAAAGTTGAACTTAGTGCTGGGCGATGTGGCAAAAAATTAAAATCACAATTATCGTGGAGGCAGATCACAATTTTAATTTTATCACAATTCTTATAGACGGTTTATTTTCCGATTGTCTTTGAGGTAAACACAATTCACTATCAACAGCTAAATCCAGCTGTCGAAAGCTGACCAGTGCTGCCAGATTTTCAGAGAGAAACAAGCAACCGCAGCCATTCAAAAAAAAGTTCATAAAAGAATCGAATATATATATAACATTGTGCAAAAGTGTTGAGGATTTTGCCATATCATGTGTTTTTCTTACATTAATAACAACCTTAAAACAGGCTAAAAAAGTATGTTTCAGCTTATAAAAATTGATATATTTTAAGATTCATTCCATTTATGACCAAAAGGAACTTGGATTTGGTAAAACTAAAAGTAATAGGTTGGAAAAATCAGTCTATATTTGAACAGACAGATGCATCAAATGGAGAAAAAGAAAATCATGATATGTCAATTTCATCAAAAAAAAAGCAGATTGTTACAGAGATGAGCTCACGATTTGATTTTTATCATGATATTGCCCAGCCCTAAGTGTGTATTTGTGTAATCTTTATTCTTCTCTCCCTACTACTCTTTATCTTGTTTTATTTTTTTTAACAATGATGAACCTTGGATTCAGCAAAATGCTGGAGCACAAATAAAAGAATAAGTATGTTGGTTGCTTTTGCAAATTGTAAAGGGCAACGTAACATAAAGAGTGGGATTAGATAGCGGCCCAAAAAAATATTACAATGATAAAAATGATAAATAATAAGTATTTTAGACAAATATACAGTAATTGCTGTATTTTTTGTTCCTTTATACATTTTCCAAACAGATTTTTGTACATTTTATGAATAGAATTGCACTAATATTTGACCCTCTGACCAGACAAAGCTCTACAATCTCTGTCGCCCCCCAGGTTGTAAAAAACACTCCTAAACAAGCCTGTGACGGGAGCTGTGCAGAGTCAGACACCCACCTCTTGTTACCGATAAGCATGATGACCATATTGGAGTTGGAATGTTGGCGAGCGTCCTCTAACCAGGTCGTCAAGTGGTTGAAGGTGTCCCTTCTGTAAAAACAAGAGGAATAGAAACAGGTTACGCAAGAAACCAATGAAGGCAAACCGCTAAGACACAAAACTAGAATAGAAACTTTGATCAATATAAAATTATTTAAGTCCAAATCAAACAAGCAAGACAAATCAAGTGTCTTTGAATACAACAAGACAGAAGTGGATGTTGGCAAAACCATAAAATAAAATCAGTACAAGAGAGATATTAAGAATCACACGAAATGATGGATAGGACAACATTAACCTTTGAAATATCTATATATCCATGAAGAGAATGAAAGTTCTATTTCAATTCTTTATGCAGGACTACAAACATACAGAGTGACTTCAATATCAAACTAGTCTAATCACAAAATCAATCACGACATAAACCTTAGATAAAGATTAAATTGGGGAGCGCTGCATGGATGTCCAGGTGTAATTAAATAAGGCTCAGTCAGGTGCTCTTTGGAAATAGTGAATGAATTCCTACAAAAATAGATGGTCAGGCAGACACAAAACCGTTAGAACGTTAAAAGCCTTTATTCCATCATGGCCTCTTTGAATTAAAAAACGCGTTTCAGCTCTGACAAGCCTTCTTCAGGATGCATATAGCAACAGGAATAAAGGCTTTTTAACGTTAACCCTTCAGAATGCCTTTGTTTTGTGTCTGCATTATCACCTATTGGCAGACAACTTTCTATTTTTGTACCACGACATAAACCTTGTTGTGTACTTGAGAAAGAACACAGAGTTGCAAAAACAAGAAGGAAACAATACATTTTTCTATCCAAAATGACTACTTTCCCTTTTTCAGAACCCCATTTACACAAGAAAGCCTTTACTCTGGGCGATAAATAATTCCTGGCGCTGTGTCAACACTTCCTGCTAATCTCAGGTTTGTAAACTGGGAAAGCCTGACTCTAATGCTAAAGCTAATGAGGGTATGGATGCTAAATTGCCTTGGAGAGCTTAGCAGCCACGCAGCATTGTTTTCTCGTATCCCTCATGGTGGCAGAAAGAGGCCGTTACCTTGTGATGTCATAAACTAGCAGCGCCCCAGCAGCTCCTCTGTAGTAAGACCGAGTGATGGACCGGAAGGACTCCTGACCGGCCTGCACAGAAAAACACAAACAAATGCATTAAACAACACATTAAATAGACAGATTGGTAACATTCAACATCACATGGAACTAGTGATGCACCAATCAGATACTTAGATCAAATGTTGGCTCCGATCCATGTAATTTTGGGGCCAATATTCTGCTTGTGTCTTTAATTGGACATTTAAGATATATTTACCGGAGGATGTTAATCCAGAATATCTCTTAATGTTTGAAATTGTATTCACATGAAGTGGTAAAGTTGTCATCTGTACAAGAAATAACAGTTACATCAATGTCTACACTAGTATCGGTCGATATCGAGAATATCGGCAGATACTCAATGTATCAAAGTGCACGACAGATAATGCTATAGAAATAAGAATTTACTGAAGAACATTGTCCACAAATCAACAACTTTTGTGATATTTAATATCCCAGTTGGACATGAACTATAAGGCCTTTTCCCACATAGAAGTACCACACTTTAGGGACTTGTTGAGTGTATCACTATTTGCTCCAGTAATTCTTTATTATTATTATGTAAGTATCCCTTTTATTCCCGTTTTTTGGCACCTTTCAACTCATTAACCGTTACACTGAGATCACCAGTTTTCACTTCTTCACGTACTCCCTGATAATCTCTTGGGTGCTATTACTTTTCACGTCTTTAACTTTTATAGTTTTTAAACTATTAACAAATTAAACTTAAAATGTCCCCATTAACCTCCATTCAAAATAAATACCTATCACACTTTTCACTTTTACCTGCCACCAGATGGAGCCAAAACTTCCCATTTCACTGGGTTAGCCTTTTCCCTGTTCTCTGTCCCTCTCATTCTCAGAGCTGTAAGTGGTCCAACGGATAAGGCTTTAGCCCTCGAATATCCTGATCCAGGTTCGATCCCCACCCCTCACACTAAATGTGAACTTCATTGGGGGATTTCTGTTTTATAATCCAATAATTTTTACTGATTTAACTGTTGATGTGCTTTCACTGATACTTGTTTTAACTGATTTAACTATAACTAAGTTCTTTGTTGACTGTGTTCTCCCCTTAAATATTTGTTCACTTCATAAGCTTATCACTTTTGATGTTTAACATTATCTGAATCTGCTCACTGTGTGCTGTCACCTTTGACACAATTCACACTGCACAGGTCTGCTCACAGGTGTTGTCCGTCATCCCTTGATTGGCACCTGGAAGTTTTTTCCGTGTATCTTGGACAAAGAAGTTTCACTGAGCATGTGGCTGAGTGGATAACTCACTGCACTGGAAACCAAAGGTTCCCGGCTCAAGACCCGCCACTGCCAAATGTTACATTATGAAAAAATGTGAAATGAAGAAGTGCCAACATGGTTTAATGTATTTATCACTAAAAAGAGTAAGATTTAACAATTATTACTTTAGTACTTGAGATGACTGTAAATTATAAAATAACTGGTTGCATCAATTGGAGGCAAACAGATATAACTGTTTGACATAATTTACTTTGCACTTGGTCTGCCTCACAGGTGTTGTGCATAATGACTTGATTGACTGCTCAGTTTCTTTTTGTCTCTTAGACGGTTTAGTTTCACAGAACAGATAGCCAAGTGGTAGGACACTTGTCTCACAAACCAGAGCTTGCTGGTTCAAACCCCGGAGTTGCCATCTTTTAAAAGACAAGAAATGATGAAAACTATTTGTAAGAAAACACAATGCATTACTCGCTAAAAAAGAGTTCACTCAATTTGAAATGACAGAGATTCATGTCTTGCTATCTGAAGATCTTTAAGATAATATTTCAAGCTTTTACTTTCCACCTCTTGGTTCTAGAGGATTATCCAATCAGAAAGCAGAATGATTCTCACATGACTCCTTCATTTGCATTGCCAGTTTGGTTTCTTCTTTGACCTTATGTTGCACCACGATACAGGCACAACTGTCCGTGATAGGGTCAGGGACTTGTTTCAACACATGTTGGTAAATTAAAACCCCGAAAAACACTATACTTCTGCTCACATTTTGAAGAAATATAGTTTTTTTGAATAATCAATGGCTAAGAATCATATTTCTCATGAAGTGACTTGCAAGATATAACTCATGATTCATAACTTACATTCTTTCTGATAGATTAGTCTCTTATTATCAACAAAATGTAGGTAAATTAATTTCATTAATTTAATTTCATTAATTTAACCTGTTCACTTTGTAATCTCCTCAAATTATATTTCACTTCATAAGTTCAGCATTTCAATTATGATATGAATAGGTCTTTATTTTTATCATCAATCTCTGATACTTGTTTTCACAAGTTGCCTTGTGGTCCAGTGGTTAAATCAAGTTGATTGGTATTCCACAGGTTGTAGGTTCGAATCCCAGGCATGACATTTTCAACTTGCTAACCTTTTCACTGATAACACCAACTTTTCCCTCCTCACATAGTCACTGATTCTCATATCTCTACTAGGTTACTGGATAAGGTAAATGACTGTGAATCACAAGGTAGCTCGAAACTATTTAACTTTAACATGACGTTTTGAAAACTGGAAAACTTATAACCCACAGGGTGTAGTTTTTACCCCTCCAATATACAGGGAGAGAATCACATCTAGCCACCAGCTCAACTGCCAAAAGCACTACCATCAGGACGGCGATAATGTCGCTTTGCCGTTATTGACAAGATAGCTGCTTTAAGCTTGGCCCCTCCCACATTTTCACGGTAGCAGTCACTCCGCAATTGCTTCTGCAATTGCAAATTCTAGTTTAGTTCCTGCTCTGGGGCAGGTACCTTTAGTCAGATCAGGAACCATTTGGTGACCCAAGCACCTTTACAACGTTAGCTTTTTTGTTGGAAACATGTTTTATATTTTACTACTTAGACAAGCTTTCCTTATCCCAGCGAAGAATTCAGTTAAATTCAGTTACTTCCAAAATAAATGCTCAAATTTGTAAACAGTCACTATTATTAGGAATAATATTGAATAGTTTGTGTTTTATTGTTGATTTCATTGAGGAGTTTACTTTTTGTACAACATAGTTTTAGTTAGAAGGGAAAAAAAACAATTTTTGTTTTCCTAAGTCCAACAAATCACAATATTATCAATATTGTTACATCCCTAGTTATTCCACAGCTAAGAACCAAGCTGAAAACAAAAATCACAAAAAAACTTCTAAAACGTGTCCTTTGTTTATACATTTTCTTTGCATGTTTAAGAGAATCCTACTTTTGATTAGATTAATTTTGTTCCTGAAATGTCCAACTTTCAACTTTTCAAAATGTAGTCACAAACTGCAAATTATTTAGTAATTTAAAACAATGAGAAATATTCACCGCCAAAATGACTCCACCAAACAAAAGTTTAAGTTTATAGACTTAACCCAAGAGAAAAGCATAATCTCTGGTCTTCTGAATCCTGATCCAGCCACAGAATCCAGCTCCAGTTTTTCCTGAGCCTCTGCTGGAGGATGGACAGAGGAGGGCCTGTAATTGGATACAATGGAGTTTTTTTCCTCCATTTATCTATCTCAGCCTCTTTCTTTCCGTGAGTGTGAAGCCTGTTTCCCTTACTGGCACTATGAACAACTACGAAGGTCAGACAATGTTTATGTGGATTAAACCTGTAGAATATAGTTCAGGTCACCTTGTAGCACATTACCTTTTAATCACCACTTCCACTCTTCCTCCAGCTCTTGCATAAGTTTCATTGTCTTTTTGCCCTTTGCTGGGACACAATATAGAGTACAGACAATCTATTTTAGTTTTGGCATTTTTGGAATACTGTATACTAAACTACAAGGTTGGGTGATATATGATGATAAAAATCGAATTGTGAGCTTATCACTTGAACAATCTAGCCAGACTGGTGCCACTGAGCTGCTCGCTCAGTTTTATTTCCCTCTAGCTTCCAATGAGTATGTGTTTTTGCACATAAAATACTAAAAACTAAGTCTCCACATTACCTTAGCCTATGTTTAGTCAGAGAAACTACCTTATCCCCATGTTTGTGTTCACACAGCGACAGATTGTGAAAGTGGGGCTAAATAGTTTTAATATTAGCAAGAGTCTGGAATATGTCATTAAGCAGTGTTAGGAAAACAAGCTGATTTTTCCATTCCACATAAAACTATGATGTACAAAAGCTAAAAACATCACTGAAAATATCTATAGAGGATTATCGGTCAGCGTCACTTTTCGCTCTCCTGTGCATGCTCCGTGCAGAAAGAGCCACTGCCCATCAGGTTAGCTGGGGAAACTTCTTTGATTATAACAAACCAGAACAAGAGCAGCTGTTTCGATCAGGTCTGAACTGGTCTGACAGACGTATGACTCCTGAAACTTGAGACAAAGTTTTTCTTGCCTTTTTTCATTGACCTGAATATAACGTGTAAGGGTCGTAGGGTTGAATTTCATTCACAAATGTTGATTTAGCAGCATAACTTTTGTTTTCACACAGTGATAAACTCCCGTAGTTAGCTGACAACGGTCTTTTTTCGACTTGTTTCCATGATTTGTGTCAATGAGCGGCGGCTCTTGATAAACAAATGATCCTCTATTATTTCAATTATTCACTGTTATTCCAAAAACGAGTTACTGTTACAAATTTAAGCAGTTATTTTGGGAGTTTACAGCTTTTAGGTATTTTTCTTGAGAATAGGAAAAGTTCGTCTAAATGTCAGAATACCAGTATACAAGACATGTTTCCAAACAAAGCTAGTATTGCAAAAGGTTGGTCTGACTGAAAGTACCTGCCCCTACAAAAGACCTATAGGTGAAGCTGTGTGTTGGCCAGAACAAGCCTGAGTTGAGATAGCAGACTGTATGTGTTCTCCTCCTTTGACCTTGTGTCAAATATTAACTTAGAATATGTTATTGTACCTTTTAATTTGTAAGTTTACCACGGAGAAAAAGCAATCGCTTACTGCACTTCCTGTGTTCTTTCAAGTAAAAAACATTGGTCATATTTGTGTCAGTGGAGTGTGTCATAAATGTGAATTCATTGATAGATTTATTATAGAATAGACACAAAAACTGACATGGTTTATACCAAAATCAAGTATATTGGCTACAGTAAAAATCATATAAAGGTTAGATAATTTTAAATAAAAATATTTATGTAGTAACTTCCAAAATTAAGAGTATAAATGGTGACAATATAGGCACTTTTATTACAGTATGTTGTAATTGAGAAACACTCCATTATGATCAATATCAACTTGTTTTAATCTCACTTGACAGTTACTATCTGTAAAGTTGGACAAAATAAAACCCTATAATTAACATACCCCATGACATCCAACCCCATTAATTCAATAATTCATTTAAAACGAACATAATATTTCATTCAGTACGCTCTCATTATGTTATTTTCCTCACAATGGCCATTCAAACCAGCTCAGTGCCTCCATCACGGACCATTTTTACAGTAACAATGTTTTCAGTGTTAAAACAAAACAGTGGCTTGTTGTGTGTTGTAGCAGCTGCACGATTCTGACCTCATCTCACAAGTACAGACAAAAGATAATCCTTTACACCAGGCCAGTGCAGCACGAGCCAAAGAAAGAGCTAGCTGGACGGTTTGCTAACAGACAGGTAGTGGTTGTGGCCCAGTAATGCTATTAGTGAATAAATGATAGATAAGGGTGAACTGGAGGCAAGGTTGTGTCTGTCTGCCATCTGGACAACATGTCTGCCTCCACCAGCAAAAACACATATCGAGTGGAGAGTATTGACATAAATGGATATCTAGGGCTTTTTTTTTAATCACATGTGGCAATGCAAGACAGTCAATGATATAAGAGTGCTACACAAATGTAATTAGTTTGAATGGTGGGCATTTTATAATTACATCAAATTTAAAAGACATATTTTATGTGGTATTTGTATTGTTCTTGGCCTTTGAAATGCTCCTGAGGACCTTTACCTTGCATTTTAGGTAATAAAACTACTGTAGTTTTTTCAATATTGAGGGCATCTGAATATAAGTCGTACCAGCTAAATTAAAAAAGATAGGGCTGCTCAATTATAGACAAAATAATAATCACGATTATCTGGGACATGGGAAATCACAATTATAGACATATATATCATAGAAAGAGCAGCTTAGATAAAGGAGGAGGACTGATGTAAATGTAGGTGACATATCTTATCGAAATTTTCTGCTGAAAATGAATTCTATATAACATGATACCATTTGTGAGCAACTTTTCCATTTTTCATGTTAATTATCATGATTACACAATTGTTACATTTTTGTTGTCAATAACGGCAATAAACATAACTGAAACTTGATAAATTGCACAGCCCTATATATATTGCACCCCACTCATAGACACACACAGTGGAAACAAGTCGAAAAAGCACCGTTGTCAGCTAACTACAAGAGTTTATCACAGTTATGCTGCTAAATCAACATTTGTGAATAAAATTCGACCCTACGACCCTTAAAAGTTACATTCAGGTGGGTGAAAAAAACGTAACAAAAACCGCGGTCTCAAGCTTCAGGTGACAGACGTCTGTCAGACCGTTTCATACCTGATCGAGATCGCTAGCTCTTCAAAGAAGTTTCCCCATGTAAGCAGACGAACAGCGGCACTTTCTGCATAACGCATGTGCAGTAGAAGAGAAAGAGCTTTTTTTTTCAACGCAAGGGATGCGCACACAACTTGAGAGCAGAAAAAGCTGCAGCTCCTCATCATAAGCTGTAGCAGCAACACTAGCCAGCGCTGTTGTCAGCCAATTACAAGAGTTTATCAGTGTGTGAGAACAAAAGTTATGCTGCTAAAGCAACATTTGTGAATGACATTTGACTTTGTGACTCACATTCAGGTGAGTGAAAAACACACCGCGAAGCTTCTTTTGTCTTGTTTTGTTGTTTTCTATCAAACAACAAAATGCATAGCAGAGAGGAAAGTAATGTCGACTGATAACCCTCATATACAGCAGGCCTAACATCAGTAGGTCAATGAGAATAAATTCGGCAGATTGTTGTATAAGCTGCAGGGTTCAAAACTTGTGAAAAAAGCAGCGACTTATAGTCCGGAAAGAGCACATAAGATGTGTCACGTGTTTCCCACATTTGACAATGAGTGAAAATAAACCAATATTTTATAGAAATAAGCTTTTGAATAAGGCAGATTCTTTTACAAAATCATGCCACAACTTGCAGACAACTAAACTTTAATATATATTTTTTTACTTTGCTAATGTCTTAATCTTAAATCTAAGTATCAGTATTTCACAAGCCAAACACTGGATATCAACTCAATAAAAATCTATAATGCCTCATCCTTAGTTGTTTTTTGCTGCCACACAAATTGTATATTCTAATATTTACATTACTTTTGTCTAGTTCCCACCGCTAAAGTGAAACAGTGGAGCAGAAAAAGCCCCACACGCACATTCAGTGAATCCAAATCCAACTGGTTTCGCTGTCCATTGAACGCTGCAGCGCCCCACAGAGCCTCTTTTCACAGTGTAATGATTGAGAGGACCACTTGACATGTGGAAAACCAAAGGAAGGTCACTCTCCACCGCTCTGCTCCAAAGTGTCCATTAAACAGAGCAGATCCCCCACAGCAGCAGCAGCAGCAGAGCAGAGGAGGACAAGGGCTGATATAATAGAGCGATGACTCCACCTGCTGATCAGTCTGGTAAGTGCAGTCTATTTGACCAACAGAAGTCAGGCAAGTAGATGATATTTGTTGTAAAACGTGAAAAAAGATTGAAGAGGAAAGTCAGCAATAGCATAATTATTAGTACCCTCTAATACTTGTCTAATAGTCCGAGTACGCCCAAGCCAGATTATTAGTTTATCTGTTTACTAAAGCGTTATACTGTCAATTGTAACTTTTATAGACTATTTTTAAAGCATTTTGATCTCCACGTGCTTTAATTCATACTTAAAGATATATAATTTACAACAAAGTACATAATTCCAATACTATCTCATTTTAGCTTGTTTTTTAATCTGAAAAATCATTCCAAGTACCCCTTATAAGTGCTTGTGTACCCACTGTTTTGATCTAATTCAGTCCTATTTTATATCATACTTCAAATTTAGACCTAATGAAGTCGGGTGAAGATCTTGTACTTTGAACAAATACTGTCAGAGGTATCAATTAGTACTTAGTGTGAAAAGCTTGAGAGCTACTGGTCTAAAAATATTGAATGACTTTCACAGCCACACATTTGCCTGTGCGTCTTTACTTTTGACTCAGACACTTATTCAGCTAATAGCACAGCACACAGCTCATTTAGAGTACGCCGTTTGATTTGTTAAATGTTTTTGTTATGTATAATGTCACTACATCAATGTATGATACTCAACAAACTCGGTTGTGTAACTTCTGTGTCTGTGACTGGCCTCTTTAAGACTCCACCTGAAATTGCAGCACGCGAGATCGACTGATATGAGTTTTTCTTTGGCCGATGCCGATACCAATACTTCAAAATGTTGTCAGCCGATGCCAATATCAATGATCGATTTTCAAGGCAGATTTCTCTATTTCAATTTTAAAAGCATAGCTGGGGTGAGATAGTATAACCAAAAAAAAACCTTTAACCTAAACTATTACTCACCACAGTACATGTGTGTCTGTTTCACACAGTGTATGACGCTCGATGGTATTTTGGTCCAAGAAACAATCATTTCTAACGTCATGAAATTATGTTCATATTGACAAACAAACCAGCACTTATTAAAATAATCACCTACTATTTCACTCTAATGGACATCTCACATTATTGCAATTTGACTTTTGCAACAATGGAATTTGAAGTTTTAGTCGCCACACAGTACATGAGTGTATTGATTACCGTGTCCCAGATCTGAAGTTTGATCTGTTTGCCATCTATAGTGATCATCCTCGCTCCAAACTCCACTCCTGCAAAAGACAAACAGAACATTTGCAGTATATTTTAAAAACAGTTGATCAAAATTAGCAAATAATATTTCATTTATTAGACTAAAAAGTAAGGTATCTCCAGCTACAAGGTAAACATGTTCAAATCTATCACATTTTGCTGATAGAAACTGTAAAGTGGATTTATTCAGAATGACAAAACTGAGACACAATAATGCCTGAGTTATTAAGTTGTCATTTAGTATTTCTATTTGCTTAAAACTTCCCTCTCTGATGCTCACTTCTGAACCAGCACCTGCAGTTCGATTCTTCATTAGTTTGAGCTTAGACTCTGGAGTGCTCTGAGATTCATGTGGGAAGTTTGGATGAGAGATTTCTCCGAGGGCAGTGCTCATTCAACTGACCTGCCTGCTTTCATGAGCTTTTGCTCAGATGCTGAGAACACACTGTGTTTGTGACTAATATTTTTCAGCAGAAATTACCAGGTAAGTTCAGAGTATTTCAAACTTATCCTTCACACAAACTATGTCAGTGTCTATCTCACTGAACTAAGACCTTCCTTTCCACCAATCAGAATCACAACTCAAATTACACAAACCATTTCACGTGTTTCAGTTTACCGTTAAAGACAGCCACAGTGAGCAGTCAAACCAAAACAAACAAAACAAAATGTACTTTGTCTTATTTTAGCAAAATTACAGATTTTTACTTTTAAAAGGAGTCACAGGGAGGAGATGTGCTTTTTTTCTCTGAAAAAAAAAGATTTTACAGAAAACATGACTTCTCAGCTACTTCCATATTGGGACGTTTTGACCAATCAGATTTAAATATTGCCATTTACGATTTGTCATCCAGACTGATAATTGATAATGTGTAGAACTCAATTCAGAGTGACACACATATCATATAGTGTGAGCCAGGTTAATCTTGGTGAACTGTTTTCAAAACTTCTGCTCCAAGAGTCTCATTTATGACCAGTGTTGGGTGTAACAAACTTACAAATACTTAGTCACTGTTAGAAAATTACAATTTTGCTCAACATAGTAGTGTAACACATTACTATAAAAATATATGTTATTAATTTACAGTTACTAACAAATTACTCAAAAAAACCACAATGATTTATTCTTGCAGAGACAGATCAGTGACTTTAACAGTGTTGTTGCTGATTTCTAAGGTTGTTTTAAGTTATATGAGCCTTTTGTTTACCTGTGTTTAAACTTCAATGTTTATTTGATCAGTGTTTACAATAACAAACTCAGATTAAATAATTAAATTGAATTCTTAGGATAGAAACTAAGTAGTACATTTAGACCATAAGAACAGAACTCTGTAGGTTCGGGTTCATAAAGTGAAAATAGTGTCTTTTTAAAATCCGTGCAGGCTTTGAAGACTTCACGAACAGCATTACTGCATTTTGTGTTCTAATCCACTACAGTATGAAGTCCACTCATCCAATAGTACGACTGACGGAGGTATGTGCGGTTCACCTGCAGCAGCGAGGGACATTTTGGCCAGTTCACAGTAATTACAGCCTTGGAGATTAGAAATGAGCGGTCTGTAATTATATAATGGTGCATTAGCGATGGGTCTGTGTGGACTTACCGATGGTGGAGGTCGTGAACAGGCTGAAACCTCTTGTCTGTGAACTGTAGTAATAGACATGATTTACCCACACCTGAAAAACACATAAAAGATAAGAGATTTAGAAACACGCACACGTCTTTATCATGTTAAAGGTGCACTGTGTAGCTTTCTAGAGCTGAAAAGTCAACTATACACTTCAGTAGAAATAGAAAACATACTTTATCTTCTTTTCAATATCATCAAAATTACAAAAAAGTTGCGTTCATGCTGTTTAATAACATCGTTAAAATTAGATGAATAGTCAACTTGTGAAAATAGATCATTGCAATTATGGATTATTCTCTTTGCTGTGGTTGATCAAAGCAAAACCTGGTCAAGTAAAACATATCTTGTAGACCGATTAGTCAAATAAAAATGTTGTACAGCAAAAGCTCACACATTTTTCCAGAATCTGTATGAATTGTCTTTGTTTCTGACCCAAACTGAACTCAAAACACTCCAACTGTGCACCAGTTTATGCAAAAGTACTAAGAAATGTCTGTATTTATTTCATAAAAAGGTTGATTAAAATATAATTTGCTCCCAAGTCTTCAGCTACTTCATGGCAGTGCTACTTTCTGTTTTTGTGTTGGGTCATGTTGTAAATCCTTATAATACAAATAGAAGTTTTGGTTGACTCAAAGACCATCAGCCTGACAAAACAACTAATGACTTACAGCTCTGCTCTGCTCTTTTCTTAATTTCATATACAGTATGTTTTAGATCTGGTCTCAGTTTAGACAAGTTTTAAGTGGTGCAGGTGTGGATGTTAAGTGTGAATGCATTTATTTACTGTATTTTCAATGTGCACTGGTCATTTAGTCAAGAAGACCAACATATTGAGAGTGTCATGGTTTTATTTTGATGACCACAGCTAATAATAATACTTATGATGAAGCAAAAATACTAAAAATAGCCCCTCTTGAAAGTGTAGAGATACTGTAGAAATGTACAGGCATCACATCTACATCTGCTTCTACCCACAGTACACAGATCCTCTTCTGCTTTTGTACAGATTGGGTCAGAGAAAAAAGTTTCAGGTGATTATTTTAAGGTGCCCTGCAAAACTTTTTGGCCAAAAAAAAAAAAAAAACTTTTAATAAATGCATATTTTTGTCATTTAGATGCCTTTGTTACACTAAATAATTAATAAAAAAACTGCATTTTTGCTTTGAGCAGGCTTGTGTGGCCACAAAAGTCTATTATTTGGCTTGGAGGATGGCCCGAACACGTTGGTTTCTACAGAAAAGTTGTTCCTTTAGCTGATTTTTTTTATATTATGGCTAAAATATGTGTTTATTTCCATTCAGAAAGTCCCAGTGGTTGTGAATTAGAATTATTAGTCTGCTGTGTATTGCCTGGACAAATAATACAGTATTTTACAGATCATATCCAAAAGCAGCGCTGTGATTGGCTGTGCTTGGATGGTATAAATCCATTTCACTTTGCCGTCTGTAAAAAAATGATCTTAACCCTTGAGACCTGTCTCTATTGTGTCCACTGCACATTTGATTTCTATTAAATACATTGATGTACTCCAGTTCTGACCAAAATGTTGACTTTTTTCTAATAGTAAACAAAGTTCCGACATAACCGTAAACAAAGTTAGCAGTGTTTGTTAACTGAACATGTAAATGACCCATCTTTTATATAAAAGGGGAGTTTGTGCTAATTTTTCTTTAACTTTTTTTTGCATCAAAGTGTGTCAAAGATCAGTTTTTTTTTGTTGTTGTTCCATAATGATACTATAAAGTTGTAATTTCCTCATCAATAGTGCATTTTTTCAGAAAAGGTCAAAATACGAACATGCTTACTGATGAGAACTAAATTTCATCTCTGAAGTTTTTGTTTAACACTGATTCATTTTTTGTGGCCTAATGAAAACAATAGTTTCTGTTGTCGTAGCAACCGTGTAGTGCTTCAGTATCTTGAGATTTTTTACATTTTAACTGCAGTACTACAATTTATGTCCTCGTCAAAAAGACTCAAAAACATATTTTTAAAGAAGAAAAAAGTAATTACTTCAACTGTGTGTGTTCCTAAAGTCTGATAAACGTGAGAGAAGCTGAAACTTTTCTGTTCATTCTGCTTTTCTGCCTCTGTTTACATGATTTTTTTGTCAGTTACAAAGCCAGTGTTTCTGCACAGTTGTTGTGTGTTGAATTTTTTCTACACATTTAGCATCTTTTCTCTAATTCAGCAGTGTTTTAATGAGCTCCTTTCTTTACATTGACTTTTATACATTTCTTACACTCTGTGCTGCGATAACCTCTATAATAAGCAAACTATTCAATTTGCAAAATGATCGTTACAGTCGCAGTCCAAGCAGAAACTAATCAAAATAAATCAACAGTTTGGGGAAATATTGTCTTTTATTAGTCACCGTCACAGTGAGCAGAAAAGGGGAATTTTGTTCTTTACCTTTGCAGTTTCCAAACTCCATACTACTTTACTGTTGTTGCTTGTAAATGTTACGTTTCACGGCTTTTGAAATTGTAATTACGTTGTGAGCATGACAAAGTCTCCTGGTGTCGCGGGTCTGAGGAGAAAAGCATAGTAATGAAGTGGTCATAAGGACAGCCTGTGTGAGAGGTGATGGAGAGGGACATGCACTTCCTCCTCTGTCGTTACCCACGGGTTACGGTCACCCAGGCAGAGGCGTTGCTAGGCAGGGATGGTAGTGATGATGATGATGAGGGATGAAGGGGCGAGATACAGATCTTCAGATATAATGGATAAGGATTTACTAGCGCTGTCACTGCACTTATCGCCAAACACATTTTCACTGATAAAATCCACATTAGCGTCCTGGCGGCAGTTACACGCGGCCTTTAACTGTCAACACTCAACTTACAAAATGAGATTACTGTTGTCGTTTTGTGTTGTTGGCAAGGAACTTTTCAACTGTCAATGAAAACGCAAGAAAAGTAGATGTGTTGTTTGAACTTAAGAGTCAATATTTATTTTAGGTCATGTAGTCTACCTGAAAAACTGAGAATCGTGGGAGAAGTAAATAGTTCAAATGAAAAGGTGTTAGCGGTTGTTAGCAAAAGCTAGCAAAGATTTTCTGTCCGTGTAATCTATTTCAAAGCAAACATTACATGAAATAAGAGATAAGTGCAAACCTAACAAGACTCGCAGGCCTGTCACAATTATGACAATAGGCCTAAGTGATAGATGGCTTGATAGCTTGTTGATTGTGTGTACTTTAGCATATTCTGCAACGGAGTTTGGTCACACAACTGCTAGTTTTGCAGCTTTAGTCAAAAAAAAAAATTGTGTGTGTGTATAATAGGTTATATTTTTCCACTATTTTGCTTTTAGCTATTAGGACTATTAATGAACTTCGTGACTAGTCAACTACAAAAAAAAGTATCAATTACATTTTGTGATTGTACTGAAGACTTTTGAAATAAATGTAAAAAGGCTTGCCACTTTATTAATACCCATTGTTATACATTTTATCTGCTCTATATACTGTATTATTCATCATTTTCTACCGCTTAATCCCGTTAGGGGTTGCGGGTGACTGGAGCCTATCCCAGTAACTTTGGGCCTTAGGCGGGGAACACCCTGGGCAGTGGCCAAGTTGTCGCAGAGTTGGGCAGACAAACATTCACTCTCTCATTCACTCACAGGGAAATTTACAGTGATGCCCAATTAACCTAAACATACATGTTTTTGGAGGTGGGAGGAAACCTGAGTACCTGAAGAAAACCCACGGTGACACGGGGAGAACATGCAAACTCCAAAGATGTAAAAATCATTCATTGAAAATCGTTCAAAGTTTGCAGCGATTGAATCGAAAGGCCAGAATCTATCAGTTTTGCTCATGCAGCCACTGACCGACACACACACTTGTATAATACAAATAATAACACAATAACAGCCACAATGTTTGAAGTATCAAAAAGCATAAGACCTGAATGTGCATTATTATGCAGCGTTAACAAATGATGAACTTCTAAACATGGACACTAAATATGACTGTTTGTGACTTAAGTCCCATCCCTGCTTAATGTACAGTAGAAGTATTAGTTCGACCTGTCGACTAATCAAAAACAAAATAAAAATGCTAGCAAATCAACCAATAAACCACTAAAATAATGGTTAGACAAATCCCTACTAAGATGGGCGTTAGCATATGAGCAAAGAACAAAAGCTGAAACGAAACTTATATGATATATTTCAGATAAATAACAAATTTACTATTATTTTTTATATATATATTTTTGGCATTGCAGTAGCTTTTCCTAATGAAAGTTTTATCAATGTTAGAATCAGCTCACAAAAGCAAAAGAACATACGCAGAAGTTGAAGCAGCAGTTAGCTCGTTATGCTAAATGTTACTGCTGAAATACCACCTGTGTGATTCAATGGATGATTCAATACACCACTGACTACGCACTTTTTTCCACCAGCTAACCGCTAACTAGCCTCTTTCACAGTACCGTTGTGGAGAGGAACATATTGACATGTCTGACTGCTGCACTCACAGGAGGAAATCAGAAAATTAGGCCCATTTCAGGTGATTTTGTGAAGCATGCCGTTTCACCATGACAACAACACTACCGGTGGTAAAGTCGGGTTTGAAGGTTATTATTACAGAGAAAGTGAGATTAAAGAGAGTAAAAAGCAGAAAAACATAACTGAATATTGAACTGAAAGAGTGAAATTAGGGGTTCAACTATATTCTGCAATCTTCTTTTTTGTATTTGTCCACTAGAGAAGGATTATTACCATTGTAGCTTAGATTTGTTTTTGGCAAAATAACCAAATACCATCTAACTACTAATCTAACTTTACCACTAGATCTAATATCATGCTTTATCAGACCAAAGCTAAGGCTAAAGCAGGAACAAATTTAGGCCAGAGCAATTTAGATAATATAAGGTTTTTGCAGGGATGGAGAAGTCAAATTTAAGACTACTGAAGACATTTTGTAAACTATGACACATACCAGTTAAGACCTGTTGGCGAGTCGGGATGTACAGTATTTCTGCTTCTTAAGATGTAATTTTATATTGACTACGACTATGCATAATCTGATGAATTAACAAATAAGAACACAATTCATATTCCATCTACTCCCTCAACGAAATAACAGTAAAAGTATTTTATATAGTGAGAATTTTCTGACAGGAAAAGCTGCATCAGTGTGAAATAGATCAGGAAATCTGACAAACATTGCTTCATCAAAAAATGAAGACCTGTGCAAACACTTTTAAGAACTACAACGGCAAACGTAAGACTTCTGAAGGCCTTAAATTCAAGCTTTTCTATTTAGGACTTTTTTCTTTACTTTCTAAGACCCTGCAGAAACCCTTTAATCTAACTAATCCATCTATACAAAATCTGCATTTGCTAAAAACAATAGAATGTATACTTTCTTTCTATGTTTTCTATACAGCTTTTGGTGACACTCAAACAAACTTCCTAGTTTGCAGTATTCATTCGCTCCACACACAGTATTCTACTATTGTGGCCACAGCTGCCCTGGGGCAGACTAATGGAAAAGGCTGCCATTTTGCGCCATCAGCCCCACAGACTTACACCAGTTCTTCAATCACACACCTGATTGATACTAGGCAACGTGGGTGAAATTTCTTTCCTAATAACACAACAGTTTTCCTCTGTCACCGTGGCACCTGCAAGTCATGCCCAGACCCAACCTGCTTAGCTTCAGGCATTAACAAGTTGGTATGGCCACAAATATCAACCTTAAAAGACTTAAGCCAATCTAAAAATCATATTTAGCAATTATATAAATAAGACAATTTTAAAGGTGCACCTTGTAACTTTTTGACCAAAAACAGACCTCTTCTTTTGTTGCACAAACAAAATAATATGAAACTACATCTTTTCTTCGAGTAGGCTTGCAAGGTCACAAAATGGACTGTTATTTGGACTTGAGAAGGGCTTCCTCAAGTTTGTTCCTTTGGAAAAGCTGTTGCCTTAAAGGTGGGGTAGCTGATTTTCACACTGGAAACAGTGTTATGAGAAGAATATTTCTTCTCATAAATCCTTTGACATTTGTCTAATATCGACATGTTTTCATTTTGGTTGCAATTACAACTTACAAACAACAATGTGAAACTGGAGAGCATCACCCAAACTCAGCCAATCAGAGTGCTGCATTTGGCTTCTGATAAGAACTAAAATTCTTTATTGTTCAATGCAGACAGTGCAGAGTGGTCTCAATGTTTCACAAAGTGCTGCATTCATCATTTACTTTTTAGTTGAAAACACAAAGTTTACTAATTTGCAACTAAAAAGTTAATTACCCCAACTTTAAATACAGTATTTTTTCACATTATAGCATAAAACGTCGTTATCTCCATTCTGAATATTTGTGTGATTTTACCTTTTTAATTCCTATGAATTGTGTAGTTGACTTTTTACCTCCAGAAAGTAAAGTAAGTAGCCCAAAGAGGATCAAAACATGAATTAATATCTGTCATTATTATTACCAATACTTTTGACAACACTGGTTCTGGGCCCTTATTTCCAACATTTTGCCTCTTTCTTGAGTATTTTTAAGACAAGCTATCTATATTAGAAGATTAGATCTTGGTGCTAACATGCTAACAAACAAGCAAAGTAAGTGAACGCTCCGGGGTTGAAAAGAATCAAGGCGATTTGAAATGAGGCTCTTGTCTACACTCAAGTGGAGTTAAATTGCCTCTCGTCTCCTGCAGTGTTGTTGTCTGAGCCTCACAACACCGTTTTGCCCTAAAGCAGAAAACACACAAAGAGGTGTAATGTGAGAAAGCCTGGTTTTGTTCATTTTAAGGGACAGCTGCTGCTTAATTGATCTGCACCCGTCACCGTGGCAACAGATCCATTGCAACCCAGGCATTATCGGCCGTTTGAGCCTCGACCCCAGATCACATCTGGCTGGTGACTGCTAAAGTAAAGTAGATAGAGCAAACGCATACTTTATTTAAACATTAATAGATTTATATCGCTATAACCAAATTAAAGAATGCATTAAGTTGGTTTAATAATTCATGGGAGGGTAGTTCAAGATAAAAAAAGCCATAAGACAAATGCTCACAACACACAAATACGGCCTAAATCACATTTTTTTCACTAGAACTACTAGACCAGTAAAAATCAAGTCTCAGGGCCTGATTTATCAAGCCAGGTACTAAATTGCAAGGGGGAAGCTGAAAAAAAAGAAGCAATTTATGCATAATTTCATTACATATTACATAAAAGAGATATGTACCACCTCAAATGTTGCATCTTTAGCGTCTGTGTGAAACAAAAATGTCAGTTACACCAAGTTTTTGCACTCAACTAACCTGTTTTGTACATGAGCAAATGCTTGATAAATCTGGGCCTAAGTCAAAAGTTTAGGAACCAAAACAAGTCTAAACCAGAACTGCACCAAGAATGAAAGAAGAACAAAGTAACCCAAAGCTGATCCTACAAAAAGAGAAAACATATCATACTTGCAATATTAGGAATAAAGGTTAGGGGTCGGATCAGATCAAGTCAGTAGGTCAGAAGTCATTTATTTATTTTCAAAAATGCTAACTTCCTGCTGGTATGTTCATTTCCTGTTTAGTTCTTTTCTGTGGGGTTTCACTACCTCAGTTTAAAATTAAAAAAAGACTTTGAGATCGAGCAGTGAACAGTGAGTTGTTGGTGATTTTCTCTGAAACATATTAAATACTTTACAAATAAGAAGAATATTTTATCAAAGGACCAAAGTGTGTTTATAAAAAATTGCATTTAGTGTAACTTCTTTAGATCATAGATGACATCAGTTCATTATGTTGTTGTTTTTTTGAGACATGAATAAACAGATTTGACCAAATAATCTTGTTAACATTGCTTACCAGATACAAAATTTAGTCTTAAAAAAACGTAACAAACAACTAGAACTAAGTTAAAACCATTTACAGCTGTCGACATGTTTTGCTCACTCATTTATTGCATTCCCTCACCATGAAGTTTAGTTTTTCCACAACTTTCAGAAACCCATGTGAGTTATGCTAAAATAGGCTAAAGACACTTACAGGTGCACGTCCTAGGTTTTAGGGAATAAATAAACCTATTACTAAACTATTACCGATTACTTATTTTGACAAAAATGTATGCTGGCGTTTTTCATATTGTTTTTTAAATGTGTCCAGGGCCTTTAAGACTGTTAGACTCCAGCTCCAGACACAGGGCCTTTGGGAGGAGTAACTTGACTATGCGCAGTGTCAGCACAGCAGCACAACCACAAACCTCTGCCTGGCTCTGAACTCTGACTCTGGAGCTGCCTTTAAGCATCATGACTCTACAGCAGCGTCACAGAGACACTCACAGGAAGAACATTTTGACTCGGTGAAGAAATATGTGTATTTGTGGTTCACACTGTTTTAGTGTAGAAAACAAGATGCTGCTAGATATCATTACTGTTTTAAAGTACTAACTCAGCCTTCTGCCATAGCTTTTTGTCAGCCAGAGAAGACATTTTAAAGCTGCTATACAAGATTTTATAGTTTTAGTCCAGTGCATTAAATAGAAATACATTTGTTCAGGTCTTTTATACTGGAGAACCAGGAAGTGTGCTGTTAGCATGCTAATGTTGTTGTAAGGCTAACCCATTTAGGTTGTGAAATGTAGCTGTAGCTGCTAGGCTACATAGGTTTAATTTAGCCTATTAACTAGTGCTGGGCCATTAAGTGAAAAATCAAAAGATCGAGATCGAATAGAACCGAATTTGGCTCTGTGCAGTTGTCTTGTTTTTGTTGAAAATAGGACATCCTGTACATACAACCACTTCCTGTTCAATGGTTTTCTATGAGGTTTTCACTTTATCAGTTTAAAACAAATAAATATTCTTTAGATCAGACAGTTGTGGAGAATGTTACAGAAAACATGTTAAAGACTTTACAAATGAATATTTCACAAGAGGACACTTTTGTGTTTAAAAAGAGACGTGAATATATCTAAATGCTAACGCTAACAGGAAGTGGTCGTTTGCACGGAAGTTAGCTATTTCGAACGTACACAAGCTGACTGAAGTTCCATGCACAGAGCCAAATGTCAATTATTTGGTGGTAGGTTTTGAATCGAAAGATCAAAACCAATCTTTTGTCAATAAAAATTAGTAGTTTGGAGCAAAAGTCAAACTTTGAGGTAGAATACTTACCCCAGGGACACACTGCAAGCGTATTTCGCGCTACGCAAGCCCTACGCGCGTTAAAAATAGCCCAACGATGCACGCGTATCGCTTAGAAAACATGTAAAGTCAATGAGACCGGCCACACACCCGGCGCTTGACGCGCGTAGCGAGCGTGACGTCGTGCGAGCGTTGGGCGCGTGAGAATCGGGAGCGAAAGAATCCAACCTATTTTTTTTGTCGCTTGACGCTGGCGTAGCTGCGTAGAAGCGTAGAATACAGAGAATACAGAGAAATCAGGCTTCTACAGTTGTATGTGTGTACTTGCCATCAGCACCACACGTCCTGGGACAGACCTGGACTGTGTGACGGAGCCCTGCTTCAATAGAACTGCCTGCTTGAATTTTCATATTTGGCAGCACGGTGGCTGAGCGGTTAGCGCTCTCGCCTCACAGCAAGAAGGTCGCGGGTTCAATTCCCGCACGGGCCCGGGCCTTTCTGTGTGGAGTTTGCATGTTTCTCCCCGCGTCTGGGTGGGTTTTCTCCGGGCACTCCGGTTTCCCCCACCAACCAATAACATGCACGTTAGGGTAATATCCTCCAGCTACGGTAGTCCTGACCAAGCCTAGCAACAACACTGGAGATGGGTCCCGAGCGCTGCACTGCAGCGATCACTGCTCCTGAGGAGATGCCCCAGAGGCATTGAAGGATGGGTCAAATGCAGAGGACAAATTTCCCTACGAGGACAATAAAGTGTACCTTAACCTTAACCTTATATTTACTATTGAAAACCTCGCGTTTGCCGTGATCAGCCGGTCCAGAGGGGGAATAGAAGCCTATTCATGTGGTTATTTTCACTATAGACCTGATACAAGAGCAGAAACACAGACAGACAACTTGAACAGCTTTCCCATTGAGAAACACAAGGTGAGTGGCTCGCGTTGACGCACCACAGGCGCGCACGGGGCATCTGCTGCGATTGGCGGTGTGGCCACCCATGCGTGGACGCACGGCTGTAGTTTCGCTTGTTCACGCATGTCATTTTTGTCGCTTGCTGTGTGTCTGGGCCTTATATACGTATATTTTCATAAAAATCTGGAAACAAGTTTTTGTTTTGTTTATGTTTTTGAATGGCATTTTTCCTTTGGTTTTGAAAAGGTTAAGCAAAATTGAATCGACAATCGAGATCGATCAATATGAGAAAAAGAATTGTGATTATATTTTTCCCCAGATCGCCCAGCCCTTCTATTAACTGTCTATTTTACTTGAACTCTCACTTCCAGACAGTGCTGCTTCTACAACCCTGCTCCATCACCTTTCCTCATCATCATCTCTGCAGAATCTCATTTTCCTTCAGGTTTTACTTTTTTCTTTCAGAACCACCAGGTCTAGGCCCCAGGGGGGGAGGATTTCTTTCATATCAGCTTTGCAACTTCTGCCTTCTTCCTCCCGGGGAATCGTTTGATATTATATGTATCTCTGTTAACTTGTCATTCATTTTCCTGCATTGATCATTGTGCTTTTTAAGTTTTTCCAGATTGAATAGCGTTTATAAAGTCATTGTGGTATAACTAGGATGCAAAGAATATAAATGAGCAAAATATGTAAACGTCTGTAAAGTGTTCAATTAAAAGGTTCTGTTTAGGTTAAATGATAAAAATCCGGTAGGCTACAGTGCCTTCAGAATAGTCATTTTGTTTGTTAAAGAAAAAGAAAGAAACTATTTGGCACGTCACCAAAAAAGAGGTTTTAGATGTTAGCTTGTTTACATAGTTCGCATAACATTCAACATTTCTGCAACCCAAATGTGTAATTTTTTTCCCTTCAAAACTGTCTTGAATCTAAACAGTGAGCTAGAATCACAAAATCAAACATGTAAAAACTTCATGGCCCTACAACTCACTAATTTGTCCACTGGGTTACCTGCGAGCCCTCCCCTGGGATCTTTGCTGAACTAATACAAACAACATGACTTAAAAGCACACAATGTTTTCTGCCGGAGCACACTAGAGTTAAGTAGCTTTCAATTTTTAACTCCAGATTTGGATGGAGTCAGCTGTATTTCTTTTAGTAAGTGTGATCATGTGACTGACCAAGCACCACCACATCAGCAGTTTAAAGCTACACGTTCACATTCTTAACAACTTTATCATTGCATGCCTTCCTCGTTGTGACAGAGAAATGAACGGGTCAAAGCTAAAACACAGGCCCAAAGTCAATCTTAAACTGAGACTATTTTTGACACAAGAAGCATCCAATTTTCTCTTGAGAGTCCTTCTGTTCCCAGCAGCACGATCAGAGGGTGGGCTGACCTAAGATTGAATTAAACATAATAGCATTATTTGGGTTGTTCTTGGTGCAAATGGCATAATAAATTACATTGACATTCAATATACAAAAGGGATCAATAATGTACAGTAGACTAACAAGACTAATCCATGTAACTGAAATAAGTGACTTATTATGAGTAATTTTGTCATTATCAATAGTACATTGAATGGTTGTTGACTACACTGTCACTTTATTTAACTGCACAAACAAAAAGCAACAAGTCATGATGTTCAAAATAAATCCAATTAGCTCGAGACAATGCGATGATATAGTTTTATTCAAAAAAACCAAACAAGACTTTCTATGAGATTAATAGATTCTGAATTACTAGCTTCCCATCAACATAGCGTAAAATGTAACAAGAAAAGAATCTAAAATAACATTTTTCTCTCAGGTTCAACTGAAAATAATGCGACTCAACCTCGTGTGTGTGCTTGTACAAAATGTTATTAGTGTTATCATAGGAATAAGAGAGAAACTTACTAATGCTTATTGACAACTTGTTTAAAAACTAGATTTCCAATTTGAACCTAGGGCTGGGCGATATCGCCAAAAATAAATATCTTCATAACTTTTTGACCATTGCGATATTTAGACGATATTATTTCAAATTGAATTTTCTTAGCTTTGAAAATTTTATAAAGTTTTGTAATTTAAAATTGATGTATAAGTGTTTGAATAATAGAGCCCAGGTGTACTCAGTAAGCTCATAGTCCCACTCAGAGCTGTGGGCTCCATCACACGAGGGTCTTCAAATGGAAATGTGAAAGTGCCCCTGAGAAAACTTCTTTTGGACAGTCTGCATTCTCTGTCCAGGGCGCTAAACTGTGGAACTCTCTGGGCCCTGAGTTAAAACTGAACCTGGACTGGGGTAGTTTTAAAAATGAACTTAAGCGGGTTTTAAAGAGAACACAAATTTGTGTACATTAATATTGCATTGTATGCTTAGCACTGTGTAAATTATTCTTGATGTTAATGTATATTTTTGTTTGTAAAAGCCCTTCTAGGGACAGACATTGCAAATTAGCCAAGGCTATAAATGTTTTGTATGTTACATGTTTATTGTGCGTACTTGTCCCTATCAAATAAATAAATAAATAAAATAAATAAATAAAACCTATTTCAAAAGCTGACACAGAAAAATTGGGTTGTCGACCCGAGACATTCTTGATCAACTTAAGGCCAAATATCTGATCCAAACAAAAAATATATACAGCTAATATACACGGCTAAATGAGACTTTCATCTAAAAAATTCAGGATAGGTTTGCAATTTGCTTTACAAATGTCAACTGAGAAACCAATGAGTGATCCACTGACTAAAATATCATCGTCTAACTTTTTTTACAATGTAGTTTTCTCCCTTTTTGTTACCTTTTTACAACAAACGATATACTCGATATTTCATTTTTGTATATCTTCAAGACACCAATCACAATATTATCTAAAATTCGATATATTGCACACCTCTATTTAAACCAGGACTGTGATAATACGTATGTAGTGTAACTAAAAGCTACGACATACTTTATTATCAAGTGCATACAAAGGTAGAATTCCTTGTTGTGCTTCTCTGGGTAATAAACCACAACATAAGAAAACCAGAAAGGAAATTCTGGGGCTGGACTCTATTCGGAAACATGTGGTTTTCAGTTTGTTCTATAAAAGAGAGAGAGAGGGAGGAGAGTTTGAGGGTGCAAATACCGCACCTGTGTGAAACATGTCAACAAGCACAAGCCGAGCCCAGTCGAAGATAATGAAAGAGATAACACTGTCCCGAGCAAAGTTACAACAACCGAATCCCTGTTTGTCACCGGAACACGATCACATTGTAAATAAAGTTAAACAAGATAAATAGAAAAGCATAAATATATTTTAAAAAACTGAAAATGCTGCTAACCTTAACTTCTTTTGCATTTGTATTTCACTGGAGAGAGAAGTGATTATTTGGTTAATCAGTTAATATAGCTTATTCCTCTTTAGAGAAATTGACTCATTATTTCAATCACCAAAAGTCAGTATCAGATTTTAAATGCACTGGATGCTAATGTGGTTGATAGAATATATTCCCAAACAATTAATATTTTTGGTATGAGTTTGTACTAGTTGATCTCGTGTTTTTAAAATGTAATTCATTCAGTCCACAGAAGATAATTTTCAAGCAAGCTAACTTCTTGCCAGCATGTTTATCTCCTGTTTAGTTCATTTCTATGTGGGTTTCACTGCCTCAGTCTAAAAAAAAAACAAAAACAAAAAACACTATTAATTCAGGCAGTGAACAGTAAGTTGTGATAAAGACTTTACAAATCAGGATAAAACTTCACCAAAGGATAAAAGTGTGTTTATAAAAAGATGTGTTTGTGTCTAAAGCTGACAATTTCAAGAAAACAAAAAATGCTTACATGCACACAGTCAATTCTTGCTTTGTCAGAGCCATAAACTTCTTGGCACATGTTATGTTCTAAAATCTGTGCATTGTGCATATTATAAAGAACTATATGATAACGTTACCTAAGCAATTAGTAAATTGTGATTACCAGTAATCAATTACCTGGCATCAGCGCATAAAATATTGTTGCTAAATCTATCCAGAATATATATTGAGCTTAGATAAAAATTACTTTCTTAGATTACTATTCAACATGAATAACCAGCATGTCTTAATGTTTATAGTGACTGTAATTCAATAGAAATGTTGATATTGTATGAGCAT
Organism: Mugilogobius chulae; assembly: GCA_038363315.1. Lineage (NCBI taxonomy): Eukaryota > Metazoa > Chordata > Actinopteri > Gobiiformes > Gobiidae > Mugilogobius > Mugilogobius chulae. The sequence continues at coordinate 35,350,329 of CM076395.1, read as the reverse complement.
TTATTTTAGTCCTTCAGTCTGCTTTTTCACTTTCAGCTTAAAAATGCCACATTAACCACGGTATTTTCCAGGACTAAACATTTTCCATGATGACCTGAAGATCTAACAGAATTTATGGAGAAATATGGTATGGTCCTTGCTGGCATATTTAAGAAAGTACATGTGATATTTATGCCTCTGGGCTTCAACCTTGCACGAAAAATCCTAAAATTCCTCCCAACAGCTCAAAAGTATAACTATAGCAGAGCAATTAATCATATAAAGTGAGGATACATTGCAGACTCACTTTCTACAGCAATAGCTTTTAATTGAATTCCATCAGGTCTGACACAGTTTCTAATGTATTCACCTACTTTGCCTGAGGCTGTCAATTACACAAGTCAGACAATGAACACCTCTGAGTAAACTATTGACATTTATGCTAACAGTAGCTTCTTCTCACAATCTACAAATGCCTCTAAAAGTAGTCAGGTTGGTAACTGTAGTCCAACATTCGGCCCAGCAGGAGGATTCTCCACCCAAATAACAAACAGAAAACCTTAACCATGCAGTTACTCATCAAATACCTCTTAGCAAGAAATACTGGAAGAAGCAATTGAACACAGATTATGAAATTGTGTTGAAAATGTTCCTTGGAGAGTTATTTAAACCAGAAAGCTCCATTTGCTTTTGTCACAAGAGAGCAAGTGCAAAAAGCTTTAGGGCTTTGACTAAAACCACAAAATGTAGTGGTTGTTGTAAAATACCACAGACATCTTAGGCACTTGTGAAAAAAGTAAAGACAAGAGCAGATTTTAAAAATAAAACAGAAATATAAAGAATTATGAAGCACATATTGATGATAAGTGTCCATTCCTTCTGCTTAAAAATGCCTAGGATTGATTTGAGGGTCTTGTTACATTTAAATGCAAATGCACAAAGGAAATGGAGATCTTTCCCATGAGATTAAAGCTAGAGCCTGGAGGTCTATGGAGAGTTTAATGTGGACAACAACCACAGCTCAACCTTTTCAACGCTGAATTTGTAAAAAGAGTGATAACAACATGCTTGAATTTAAAATAAACTAATCCAAACGAGGCTGTGATGCAAGTGGGTTTGAAGGAGATAAACAAAAACAACCACAAGAGTCTGGGGGCATTTCGCAACAACTCTGATGTGGTAATCATTTTTGTAGTGATTTAACATACTGAGGCATATATACTGATATGATCCAACAAAAACTAATACAAATCTGTCTACTAAATTAATTTAGTTTTGATTACATGAACGGAAAGAATATAAATTGCATTGTTGATGAAATAAACATTAAAAAATGACAGCAAATGAGACAGAAATCTCTAGGGTATTCTCCTAAACAATGGTAAGTTTTAAGTGCTATTTCTGCTCTTTTGTGGTTATTTTATAGTCCGTTGCTTTATTCGCAAGACTTGAACCTAAACCACGGTATTTAGAAATCCTATTTTGCACATTCCAAATGTACTGTGAAAATATTATTGAATTAAACCCCAAAACAAAAGTCATGCATTATTTTTGTTGTTATCAGATGTTCTTTCTAGTTTGGATTTTATGTACAGTTATGTGATGCATAAATGGAAAGAATAACTTTAAATTTGTAGATGTTCAACTAAAAATTAATGTTTACTTTTGTCATTTCATACAGACAGGGGCTAATAAAGGATTACACCTGCTGCTACTATGCCTGCTAGCTCAATATGGCATTTAAAAATCATATAACTTAGTAACTACATACAAATACAGACGTCTACCTTTACATTTAGTAATTAAAATAGCTTCAAATCTAATCAGCAGAGAATAAAGCTGAATTATGTACGTTTTGTGAATAGTTAGCTTCAGTTAACGCGATTTCTTGGAGCTTTCTCAGTGCTTCAAGTGTTAGGTTTTTAGACACTGTGATGCTAATGTGCTAACTTTAGCATAAATGTAGCCTTAAAACGTGCTAGCTGTGTGTCTAAACATATTAATCTAGCAGTTTATTTGTGTCGTGACCGCTTTATAAACAAGCAAAAAAGCTCATGTCTAGCTTTTTAGCCTGCTAACCGTCTTGAAGCTAACACCCCCACCCTGGATGCAAGGCCCACTATGTTGTGCCACTGTCAACACAGGCGACACAGCAGCACCACACATGTTGAATTTGATTGTACAACTATCATACACAACTTCCTGGTGCTGTCAGTGTGCTTTAAAGCTAGAATATATGTTTGTAGTGTTAAAAACCGGAGCTGTCATCCCACCCCTCGCATCTCTGCTCTTTTACCACGTCATTGGGACTATCCAACACTGCGGAAATGGACAGCTAGCTCCGATGCTAAGTGCTAATGCTAATGCTAAAGTGACAGTCGAGCTGCCGCTGAAGGCTAGGTGCCGCTTACCCGTGTCTCCGATGATGATGTATTTGAAGAGGTACGCGTACGCCATGGCCCTGGTTTGTGCAGTCGGATGTCTCGAGCCTCTGCGCCTTTCGTTTTACACACCGAAAACCGCGTGGGAAGGGGTGACAGACAGCCTGTTTTAGCCTGTTTTTTCTCTCTGTTGTAGGTGCTCGGCAAAAGGAACAATAAACAGCTACAGCCACAGCGCTACGTCACACGGCCCGCCCTCGCCACGCCACGGGACCAGACGTACTGATGATGATGATGAGGTGTACAGAAGATCCCTGGATGTTAAATGGACAATAAACTGTGGGCTTCAGATTTGCAGGTACGTGTGATGTGGTGCAAATGGTTGTTTTATCAGTTTCCCTGCTCAACTATTGCACGCTTTTGGAGACTATTCAACACAGTGCCACTTGCTGACTGTTCCCCTTTAAGCAGTCCCTTGTGGTTATGATTTTTACTTCATGTAATTATAAAGAACTAAATTTACTGTGTTTTCCAAAATAACTCTAGGGCAAGTTTTTTCCCCTGGTTGGCCAAAAATAGCAGATTTTCCTTAGCATGACAAAACATTATGTCTTTAAGCATGTTGAGGGCCTAATCTAATTTAGTTTTGCATAAAAAATATTTGGATATTAAATGGTTTTGATATTATTGACATGTGTTAGTGTTAGGAGACTACATATGAACTAAGAGAAAGATAGTCCTAACAAACCTCAGCACCCATCATGGGCCAAGTTAAACAGGGGCACCACTGCTCTAGGCCAGGGGTTCCCAAACGTTTTAGACCGAGACCCCCAAAACAACCATGCCAGTGATTGAAAAAGGGTTTCATCTGAATTATTTTAGTAGTTTGTTGTATTATTTGTCTGAAATGTACTATAACATACTGTTCTGTAAAAAAGTGAATAAATACAAGTATATATATAATAAATATAGTATATTTGTAAAATTACAATTTGAAATAATCTCGCGACCCCCAAAATTTGCTTTGCGACCCCGAGGGGTCCCAACCCCTACTTTGGGAACCACAGCTCTAGGCTATATTCACAGCTTAGTAGCAGATTTCGTCCTGTAAGTGCAATTTTAGAATACCAATAACTCTTTTTCCAAAGAAGGTGGTTCTGGATGTGGAATGTTCATGGATGGATGTAATATGTGAAAAATTGAACATCTTAAAGATGAGGTAGCTGAATCTGATTTTCACTCTGCAAACACAATTTAGGTTTTAAATCTGACAACTTTTTACATAAATCCTTCGACAGCTGGGTAATATCAACATGTTTTCATTTTATTATGGTTTAAGAATTTTTACAAACAACAAAGTGAAACTGGAGAGGACCACCCAACCACAGCCAATCAGAGAGCTGCATTCGGCTTCAGATTAAAACTAATAATCTTAATTGTTTTATTCAGAGTCAGACAGTACTCAGGGGTCTAATTTTTTTCACAGAGTGTTGCATTTACCAACACTTTTTAGTAGAAAACAGAAACTAAAAATGTTAGTTACTCCAACTTTTAACAAGGAATCTACATCTATCACTGCATGGATGTAGATTTCTGTTTGCTGGTCAACATATACATTTTTCTTGTCTTATGTCAATCAATTAAAATCAGATATAGAACTAAAGACTATTAGACTTCATGGTAGCTCACCTTCATGTACCCCTACTGCTTTAAAGGCTAGTTAGATTTAGCTGTTATTACCCTGGTTTCCAACTTTTTTTCTCCATGTCATCACCACCATAGTAAACATTGGCGATCTCAAATACTACCTTATATGGATATGGAAACAATTGTTTGGAGATTTTTTATTAATATTATTTTTAATAAAGATGTTTCAGAACTGTTACAATGGTAATCTTGGTGAAATATAGTAAAGAAAAAAAAAACATTGAAAGTGCAGAAAAACCATACTAGGATTTCATGCAAAAAATCCTAGTATGTCAAAGCAGAGCCAATACTTGTTTTTCTATTGAACACTTCACAAGGACGACCTCTCCTCCTCTAAAATGACATCAAAATAAGATTCTGCAATGTCCAAATTTGTCATTTTTGTTGTCATAATCACGCTTGTCTGACACTTTATATTGCCTTACTTTAGCAGCTTCAAACACACAAATAACAAAACAGACCTCAAAGTCACAACATTTGAACAAACCTTTTATAGACATTCTGTTGCATTTATTACAAGAGTTTGTGAAGTTTACCTGAGTCATGTGTCTAGGGGCGTTCCTCTGAGCACTGCAAAAAAAGCGTGCACAATAAGTAAAACTGACAGGCTTAACAAATGTATCATCAGAACAGCACAGCTCCAGTCTCTTGTCATATTTTTTTTTTCTAGAGTTGATAAATTAATAAGCGACTATACTTTAATTTTTTCTTTAAATGATCCCAATAGCCATGTGTTCAGTGTGTCACCACAAGGGCGCGCTGCTCCACTGTGGTTTATTCGGATTCTTTGTTTTCTTTTCTAAACATGTTTATATTACTTCAAAGCAACTAATAGTTTTCACAAAGCCCTGATTCCTCATATTATGTTGCCAGAAGAATAATTGTTAAATCTCTAAATCAGATGGCTTCAGCACATAAGATGCTCAGTCTACGGGGCAAAAGCATTAAACATACAGTATGTCAGAACAACAAAACAAACAATTCAGTTCTGTTGTTGAAATGTTATATTAGCATAATTTTTAAAGCCAAATTACATTTTTCCACAGTAGAACACAAAGCTTGTAAGTAGCCTAACTTTTTTTTTCTTCTTTTCAGTTCGAAAGGAAAAACCCAAAACTGTCCCAGAGGAAAACCAGACAGAAGGAGGAGCCCAAATTCAAGAAAACACTGAGGTGAGTTTAACCCTGTCTCTCCCTAATAGGTCAAAGGTTAAATCCTAACGATTCCTAAGACATGTAATTTATGCTTTTGGCTACGTAACAAACCTTCGTGTACCTAAAGCAAACTCCTACAAAATACGACAGAAAAACGAATCATTCTCGTTACTCCAGCCACAGTGAGGTCTGTGACAGTTGGTTTTGCGCTCTGTAGTTTGGTGACATCTTGTGGCAAAAGTGCAAATTGTAACATTGTGTAGCAGTAATGTTTTACTGAAGGCAGTTGTAACTTTCTGGAAGTGAAAAGTAATCTGCACAAATCAGTAGAATTAGAAAGTAAAACTATACTTTGGGACTAAATGAAGATAAATACATTTTATGCCATGATATGAAAACAATCAGCTAAAGCTGTTCACTTTTCTATGAAAAAACATGTGCAGTGCCTCCTCCAAGCCAAATAATAGACCATTTTGTGGCAAAGGAAAGCCTACTCAAACTAAAAATGCAGATTTTTACTATTTATTTAGTGTTTGTGTTACACATTTGTTTTTGGCCAAAAAGTTGTGTAGTGTACCTTAAATAAATTATTTCATTTGAAATATGGTAGCTAAAAGACAAAAAGTTGTTGTTAAACTAAGATATTTTGATTTCTGGAATGTTTTGTAATTCTGAAGCCGGTGCTGTTCATGGCTAAATGCTATGTTTTGTTTTTATTTCTATTTCACAAAATTTGCAAGGGCACAACCTATTTTTATTTAGTATTTTTATTTAACCTTTATTTAACCAGGAAAGGCCCAATGAGAGTCAATACATTACAAACAAATAAATACACACATAGAGATTAACATTACACAAAATAACCTAATACTTCAACAGATATTGCTAAATATAACCTTTCCTTCACATTGTAGCCATTGTCATGCTATACGGCAGAAATGTTCTCATTTATTCTGAAATAATATTTAAGACTCGGTCAGTCCAATGCACATAGTTTAGTCTATTCTTAATCACAGTAAATGAACTTTGTCTGCTTGACTTCAATACATTCACTTCACTTCTTATGATTAGGTAAGAGCTGTACTTGTGGTCAGAGAGACTGCAGGGCTGGTGCAGTTGTGGTGGCCTTGTTTCACTTTGATAAGAATCTAAAGTAGAAAGAAAGAGTGAGAGAGAGAGAGAGAGAGAGAGAGAGAGAGAGAGAGAGAGAGAGAGAGAGAGAGAGAGAGAGAGAGAGAGAGAGAGAGAGAGAGAGAGAGAGAGAGAGAGAGAGAGAGAGAGAGAGAGAGAGAGAGAGAGAGAGAGAGAGAGAGAGAGAGAGAGAGAGAGAGAGAGAGAGAGAGAGAGAGAGAGAGAGAGAGAGAGAGAGAGAGAGAGAGAGAGAGAGAGAGAGAGAGGAGAGAGAGAGAGAGAGAAGGGGGTAGTCACTGATTTTAGCACCACACTGTCTAAATCAAGGGAGCTTCTCTAGGGCCTCCGCCTCTTAATAAAGAATATAGGGCAATTAATATTAGGAGCCTTGAGGATAGGAATTAACAAATCAAGAATGAGGACTGTCTTAGTGTTTTTTATATATTTTTAAAGGGTCAAACACAATTGCTGTGCCAGCTGATGGAAATTTCATTGTAAAAGTTTGTGGGAAAAGAAGTTTGAATTGAATGAACTGAATGACCGCTGCTTTTACGAGTTTGGCTGTAGTGTTGGTTTAAGTGTTTTTAAGAGCTGTCCATCTTGAAGTCATCAGCGTTGAGAACAGTCGGACTATTCACTTTCTCCTTTCCTGCTGTTTTGGGCCTGTTTTCACAACGACCGCTGTTACCTTCACCCATGGGTGGGACTTTACGGTCTCCAAAAGCAACACCAGCATGACCTTCCTGCCAGGCTGACTTTCCAAAACACACGCAAGCAAGCAAGGTTATCCAGGCAGGACTAAGAAGCAGTGTAGAGGAATATAGGTATGTGGCAATATCAAAGTTTAGTGTTTAGTGAAAAAACATTGCAATTTAACATTTATTCAAGACCAAACAATAGTGAAGTGTTCAGTTTTTTGTCATCTCTCCCCAAGTTTTATAGCTTGTTTGTAGTTTTGTAACTTCTGTAGCTTTTAGTTAGTTAAAACGTTAAAGGACATGTTGCTTGCACACATATTTTCGACAGTCCATAAATCATGCGGACTAATTATTTGAATTGCTTAGCACGTCAGGCAATATTGGTTTGATTATTTCCCTTGTTTAATTTCCCTATAATTGAACATTAAACAATAGTTTCCTTATAATCAGAGACAGATTGTAAGACTTTTATGGGTGTGAGCTGATTGGTTGCAAGCCTGCTTCTCTTCTGTGTCTGAAAACTTGTGCCAGTGGTTTAATCAAAATGGGAAGCTAGTGATGTGCCAAAGGAATAAGTTAGAAGAGTTTCCAATGACAGATTTAGAAATGTTTCTGTTTTTGACTTGATTTAGTGTGATAGTCCTTGTAGTAAATATTTATTATAGTTTACAGCAGTTAAATTAGGAATTACAGTATTAAGAAACTGACAAAGAAAAGTTGAAAAATACTGGAAGTAATCTGAACTCTAAAATGCGACCCAGTTAGCATACCATTACAAATTCCCTAATCTTAACCAAAAGATTTACCCTAAACCCAACCCTAGTCCTAACCCTAACCTTACCCAAATTTTGGAAGTAAATATTTTAAAATATAAACTTTTGCTAGCATAGCCACCATGTAAAGTGAAGGCAGCACTGTGGCAAAAAGTGCCAAAATGCAAAGACAATTAAGACACTGATCGGTTTTCTGGGAGTTTGAACAATCATTTAGCAAAATTAAAGTGTTAAAAGTGTTACAAACATTAGACTTTTCCACTGTAAGTTCTAGTACTTTTTAGTTCCAGTCCTATGTTGTTTGGAGGGTTCACAAAGAGCAGGAACTCTGAACTGGGGCCACACATTAAGGACTTTTTTTTTTTTTTTTTTAGCTCAGGAGGACTACTTTCAGCCAAACCAAGATTTTTTTGGTGTCACAAACACATTTACAACACTAACTTTGTTTAAAACATGTTTTATATATTATATTATATATTATGTTTTATATATTATAAGCAGTAGCTATAAAAATAATTATCTAAATTTGTAAATGGTAACTTTTTTTAGGAATAACAGTGAATAATTGTGTTTTATTGGTAATTACAATGATGTTTTTAGCATTTGTATACCATAGCTTTATATGTAGGGAAATAATTACATGTTCCAGACTATACAGATACTAATATTAAAGTTTTTTAGCTCCACTTTCACAAGCTGTACTTTCAGGAGCAAAAACACCTTTTATCATTTGTAATGTCTGTGCCTTTTTATTGCTAGGTAACAGCTGTGGAATTACCTCTTCTTACGTTATATTTGCTGGACAACAGACCATTAAGACTATAAACCTCATCAAAAAAGCCTAGTCTAACTTCACATACACTTCAAATACTTTATTAACTTTTTAGAAACTACCTCAGCTTACAGTCGCTCTGCAAGCACACGCACAAATATCCATAAGATTGTAGCCATAGCATAGCAAGACACTGTGATTGCTGGACAAATGCCACAGCTAGCAAGTCCACCTGCAGTTTTGGAGAGAGCGAGAAGGCGGGATGAGTTACTGTGTGCAAAGAGAGAGACAGAAGAGAGGAGGAGGAGCTACAGAGGAAACAGCAACAGCACATCACACACAGTAGCTTTGAGCGAAGTACTGCAGCCAGAAACACTGAAAGGGGCTGTTGTAGAAAAGTTGGAAGCCTGTTTCAGCAGAGTTTTGAGGGGCCAAGGAAAGAATACAGGCAGCAGCACCAGGAGAGACTGGAGAGAAGTGAACCATGGCTGACAATGTGAATGAAGAGGGAGAGTTTAACAAGAGCAAAGATGAGCTGGACTGGGGATATGAGGAAGGTAAGATGGACTAAAGTGAAATGAATGAATGATTTAAAGTAGGTAGTTTTATTGAAATCAAACAGTGCATGATCAAAGTGCAGCGTTTGAGTTGGGAATGCTTAGTGTGCAGTCAGTAGTAGTAGTAATAGTGACATTTATACAGTAGTACTCGTGCATGTGATGTTTGGAGTTGTAACACCTTCTTCTGCTCCGTGTGACACGCCTACCAAGAGTTAAGACCACTTTTTACATGCATTACGTCACTTTCTGTTATAATTTAAGATATTTTAACTTGTGACAACAGAAGTGACACTGCAAAACAATAACAACACATTAACAAATATTTGCAATTATGTAGAATGTCATTGTGTTTAGTGTTCCTGCCTGAAGGATTTTTTAAACAATTAGAATGATCTCTCTAACCCTAACTAGCAGTGTTGGGTAAGTTACTTTAAAATTGTAATACATTATATATTACTAGTTACAGGGAGAAAAATGTGATACAAAAATGTAACTGAGTTACACTACTGTGAGTTAGTTTGTGTTACTTTGAGCTCATCACAAATTTGTTAAGACTTTGTACAACACTAATCCTATTACATTTACACTTGATTACTGGTTAATTTGTGGAAATGTGACGTCACAACACATTTCCCTCATAATATTTAATTCACCTTTAAGCAAACTGATATATGTTAGTGATGTTTGGTCCTAAAGTGTCACTTTCAATAGAAAATAAAAGCAATTAATTTATATGAAAGTAACGTGAGTTACTCAGATTGTAACTAGTAATATATTATCAACATTTTTATAAGTAATGAGTTACACCACTTGGAAAGTGGAATATATTACAGTAACTACAGTAGTTACTTTTGTAACTGCTGTTGTACTACTTTTGTAACTAGTACTGTGTATATATATTAAAGTAGGCTACGGTTGTTACATCTCAGGAGATTGAATTGGCACACATTCAAAAAATCTGAAAAGATGGATTGTACATATTAAGAATATAATAATGATTTAGGGCTGGGCGAAAATGCATATCTCGATATATATTTTCATATCTCGATTAACAATATATATCTTAATATCTTTGAAAGGACATTTTTAAGTGAAAGCCTGTAGTTGAGGATTAGAACGCAGAAATGTAAATTTACATTGAATAAGTTAAGGTGCTGCTTACAGGAATACAAAGATACTCAAAATAAACTTAAAAAGTGCCTATTCCAGTTAAAGTTTTTACATGAAAACAAAGACACTTGGGGGTGGCCAGTAGTTAGTTGGGGTTGGCCCAGTTCGGCCTCCCCTAGATCCGCCACTGATTGATATATATCGCCCAGCCCTAATTTTTACCTTAAACATTGAGACTCCAGAGTTTGTCTGAGCATAAATGATAAGACTTCTTTTGTTTTACAGGATTAATCTTAATTATATCTTTTTATTATATGCGTATTGGTAAACATATGTAATATTACTAAAGATACATACATTATTTATCTTCATGCTAACAGCTTTATTTACTGACTCTGACAAAAGTGAGTATTTCTAGATATTTTGAAAAAAAAAGCGTCACAGTCACACTGCAAGACTTTTAGTGTTTTTTGTTAAAATACAAAGAAATTAAACAAACTTTAGTGTATTTTAAAATACATTTTGTCCACTGTCGAGTTGAGTTTTGGAGGAAATTCAATACATTTTAGTCTGTTTGCTTAAAAAGTGGGCGTCACGTTAAGCACCGCCTGCTGTAAACAATACTGTAATTCATGTACAAACTTCAGAGAGTTGCAGAGCGAGAAGCAGCTGAAATATAAGTAGCAAAGCCAGTAGCTAAAATATCAGCAGCAGTCGTTTCAATGGGACAAAAGACAGAAGAATTTCTCCAATAGTCTGACTCATCTATTGTGTTATTTTAATGTGCCTTCAGGTCAAAAAGCTCAAAGCAGTAATATGTAAACAGCAGAAAGAACAGGCTTTGTGTTTCTGTCAAAACATTGTCCATCTTTACTTGAAACCATTTAAAGTGACTACAACAGGTTTTAATGAATTAGATTACTGCACACTAATTAGATTTTATTACATAGTTTGCCCAGTTTTGGGATGTCTGCAGCTCTACTTTTAACATGAGCAGAAAATGACATATACTATGTCATGTAATGCCATAACTGTTACCTAGCAACAGCATTTTATGACTTGGGTCAAAATCCATGTATTTTAAACAGAAGTTTTGATTCCATAAATAAAAAAATAGGTAAGGTAAGGTATACTTTATTGTCCCCGTAGGGAAATTTGTCCCCTGCATTTGACCCATCCTGCTAGGCTTGGTCAGGACTACTGTAGCAGGAGGATATTACCCTAACATGCATGTATACCACATGCCACATAACATCTCATAAATGATTTTTTTATGCGTTATTTGCGTCCAGAGCACCTTTGGAAGTCCCATGTATCAGAACTAATTAACAAGACAAAACAAATTGATCTTTCCTGATATGCTAATGATGCAGAAATGTCAAAATTAGTGTAGACGGTTTATGGACTTAAAAATATTGCAGAAGATCTCAGAGATCTACTAATGACATCACAGATCAGAGGCATTCAGAAGAGTTTTTCTGATGCTCTGAGGTTTATGAAAGAAATCTCACAAACAAAATTTCAGCTGGGTTTTTGATGAGAAAGCAACAAACAACAACCTCAACACTGTACCTCTTTGGTTACACAAGTACAGGCTGCCTCCCATTATAAATCCCCAGGGATTTCAAATTAAATTTACGCAAAAAAAAAGTTTGAAAACAGGCTAATCAGCATTTTGTTTAAAGTTTGTTTCTGCGGCTATATAAACTGCAAAAGTATTGCGTAGGCATGCACCAATCCAATACAGGGATCACATATTGGTGCCGATATCGGTTCAGCTGATACCATTGTTAATTGGATATGAGACTAATTTACTGGCTGGTGTTGATCCAAAATGTCTCATAATGTTTGACATTTAATTCATATTAAGTTAGTTGTGACTTGCACTAGAAATAATAGTTACATAACACTATATGACCAAATGTCTTATGTTTTGATAAGAAAAATAAGATATTTCAGTCTTTACTCTAGTATCGGTTGATATTGTAATCAGTATTGGATCTGAACAAGCTGGATCGGTGTGACGTTTTGACAAATTTTAAGTTACAGATGTGCTTTTTAGACTGAAAACAACTGTGCTGTGGATCTGAGTTAGCACAAACAGTAGTTGGCTAACCAGCAAGATGCTTTTAAACTTTTAGGATTTGAATTTTTCGAAATCTCTATGGGAGTTTTGTAATTGCTGACTGAACTTCTGAACCAAGGGCGATCTTATTAAAACATGAAAACTAAAAGATATACACCACAGGATCTACAGTGTGTCACAATTAGAAAAACACAAAAACCTCTCGTGTAAGTTTGTTCCTTTAAACTGTCTTTTATTTTACATTATCTCCAGGTAAGATAACAGCTGTATTGAATTGTGAATGATTTCTGGGCGGGTTTATGGGGGAAATGGTTTGTGCGGATGTTTCTGTGTGAGATCATTAAGCTCTAAGTGACTCCTCTAATGTAAGTCTGTAATGTGTTGGATCTGTGCCATCTGTCTGTTGGTTGGTTTTGTCTTATCTGACCATGTTTTCTCTTTATTGCTGCCATTACTGTGTACGACTGGAAAACATACACTGATGCTCTAATGTTGTTACTGTAAGTATCCCAGCTCTGTGTAATAACAAGAAATAGTTGTTTATGTCCGACACAATGAACTAAAGGACTGCAGAGTCAGGTACAATGTAATCTAGTCAGGAATGTGCAAAGTAGTGCTTATATTTGTATCTATTTGCTTTGTTTTCTGTATTTCTTATCAAAGTGTAACAAAAGGTTTCAGAAAGTTAAATTGTCAGTTTTTTTTTCTTTTTTGAGTTATGGAAAGCTTTTTATGTTGAAAATATCTTATTCCATCTGCTAAAATAGTTTCAAATTTTAGTATTCATGTTCATGCCTGTGTCTTTAAATGCATCAGTAGTCATTGGTTTGCCTTATTTTGGGTGAGGAGTTTACTCTGAACACTACAATCTATGTACACATTTCTTATTTATTAATAATTTCTTTCTGCATTGGTTGTTTATAGGACTTTCTGTTCTCTGCATCCATTCCAAAATATATGCACATTTACTACTCAAATTGTTAGATTATACTACAATGTCTAAAAGTAAAAACAACAACAACAACAAAACAATATGACTTTGAAATAGGGTGGCAAAGAAGTGTCTATGTGGGACAATTTAGAACCCTGTGTGTCTCTTAAGTCCCAGTATTTTTTATCACAAACCACTCCCCAGCTTTTATACAAGAAATGTCCCTGTTGTCCCAATTTTTATAACACTTTGATATGCGCCAAGAGAAGAAAATTGTGCTTGAAAATGATAAGAACAAACACATGCACTGACTGAAGTTTTTTGAATACTGTGTAGGACAAGTTCATAAAAATGTAGGCTACTTAAAGGTCCCATATTACACAAAATTGACTTTTTCTTAGTTTTTAGTCCTGTCATAATGTTGTTATCTCACTGGTGTACAATTTTCTATACTATTCAGATCTCTAGACTTCTTAAATAGTTGCAAATTTATTTTACTTTTTTCCTCCAGTTGTGACAGCCACAGAAAGTCTTCAGAATTTTAAGTTTAAGCGAGACTATCGCTGTAGCTACTCGTGAGACAATGGCAGGGCTGAAGTGGTGCAAAACATTCTACTGAAATTTAGAATAATAGTTTTATCAACAAACAACATGACCTATCTTTGGGAGACAAACTGGTGGTGCAAAAGGCAAAATAAAAAGTCGGATATGTGGAAAGGCAACTCCACACTGTAACAAGTTTTTCAAGCAAGTTTGAGCAGTGAAAACGTGTAATTGACTAATTCAAAATAAGCTTAAAGCCACAGTACTCCACCAAGGATACTAAGAGGTAAGTTGCTGTCCTCCTGAAAAGTTGCACAAGGCACTTTTAAAACCAGGTCGCCTTTGATCCCTTAGCTTTTGGGAAATGGAAGACATAATTTCGCTTTCAGACAAACATTTCTCTAAAGCAGCTGTAGTGAATGTGAATAGGCTTATGGTCGGTGGGAAGTAGTTGTCCAGGGTTTAGTTGCTGAGGAGCAGGGGAATGTCCAGGCCCCTCCCTCTCTCCTGTGAATTGGCAGTGTGTGTGTGTGTGTTTAGTGGGACTGAAAAAAGCTGAGTTCATTTTTGTGTGACTAAGACAGAACACGATACTTGCCAAAAGACTCACAAGAGCTGCAGTGTTGTCCTTGTCACTTTCCACGCTGTCGGCTCCGCTTTCTTTGCCCTTAACCGGAGGCATAACGAGGAAGAAAGTGTCATGTTGCATCAGGAGGCCGACTTTTAAGCTCTGACGAATGCTTTACTCTCAATTCAGACGAGTGGAGCTGCAGTGTTAGAGAATATCTGACTTTATTCAGACTAGTCTAGATTTTAAAGGAGACTTTTATGGTTTTCAGGTGCTTATATCAAATTGTAACTACTATAATTTTACTTTTTGTTCATTGTAAGCCTCAAGATCTAAAAGGGTCTAATAAATGTATTCATGACTTCTTGTTCAATTCGACAGAACTTTATAGCGATAAGGCTAAAAAATGTTATCACTATTTCGATTTTATCACAATTCATGTCTCTTCTTTTTGCCTTTGACGTAAAAAGAAGTATTGATTTTTCAGAACTTCTACTTCACTGTCAATGGCTAAATCCAGCTGTCAAAGGCTGTCTTGTTGCCAGATAGAGAGAAACAAGTGACCAAGCTTTGAAAATGAATCCCAATACAAGCAACTCAGCCTTTAATAATAAGTTTAAAAAATAATAGATTAATTTGAATGTTGTGTGTTGTCTCTAAGATTTTGGCATATTTTAATAGTTTTTAACAACTTTTAAGCATGAAAAGTTGCTAAGAATCCATGTTTCAGTCATAATTCCAGCAAATTTTTAACTGGTTATAAGAGAATTTGGCTTAAAACAAGAACAAAAACTTGGCAATGGGGTATAAGAACAGTTTTCTTGACCCACTGGCAAATAATTTGACTTGAAATAAGAGCAATGTTTTTAAATCAGTTCGAAACACTTTGAAAAAGGAAAATAATCTGTGTTTTTTCTACAATAAATCAAGGTTAAATTAGTTAAAATGCTTGAAATTAGGTTCAAATCCTAGAATCAAGCAACTTTAACTGGTCTTGAAATGATTTTTTTGCAGTGTAGTCTGTATTTGAACAGACAAATGCATCAAAGAGAGAAATAGGACGTTTTTTTTTTATCACAATATTGCTCTGCCCTAATTGTGCATATATTATAAACAGCTTACATCATTCTAACCTAATATGAAGGCTGCATGTGTCTTTTTATTTGTTTAACAAGGAGAAAAGCCAGTGTTTACTGCATATCTTAAAACAAATAGAACATGAGCTCGTGTAATCTTTAGATTTCTTGTAAACATAACGATGCAGTTTCTGTGAATGAAATCTGATCCTTCTGCAAACATTTTTCATGAACTTAACAACTGACTCTAGAAGAAATAAATATGAGATGAATGAGATGATGTAGAGGTGTGCAATATATCGAATTTTAGATAATTTTGTGACTGTTGTCTTAAAGATACGCAAAAACAGAATCTTGAGTGTGTTGTTTGTAGTAAAAAGAACAAAAAAAGTTAAAAAGCAACACAATAAGGAAAATTAAATTGTAAATGTTCAGATAAAGTTAGATTGTGATATTTTAGATTGTTTATATTTTATTTATTGCACAAGGGGAGAGTGAGTAGGAGACAGTAGACAGGTGTATGTAACACTGAGACACTTGCTGTTCACCAAATGAGACTAGTTCCAGCTTTTTATAAAAGTTTAAAGATATTCAATAAGCATTTCATTTCCAACTGTAATAATTTTAAATTAATAAAGAAACTTTACTGATGCAAATTAGCTTTTATTTGTCCTGAAAAATACTGTTTGACATTTTTTTTGACATCTTGTAACTCAGAAAGAGGCTGTAATAATTTGCACTTCTCAACACATTACATATGGTATTAAATGAATAAAGATAGAATACTTGATATGTCACTTACAGGGCAGAACTTTCACTGTAAAGACTTGTGTCTCATTTGTTACTAATGATGACAAACTGGTCAAGAAAGACAGAACGGGTCAGAACAGAACAGAACAAAAAGATATACTGTCATTGTCACAGAGTACAACAAAATTACGGTTGGAGTGAGCCCCGGGTCGCTGCACCTTCTGCCCGCCGCCACTCGCTCTTCCGAACATGAAATGCAAAGTATACCACAAAAACAAAGTACATGATGGGATTTTTTTGTGAGGAGTGGCTCGGGGAAAAAAGAAAAGAATTTGGGAATGAATTTTGTATTTACAAATCCAAGTGCTGTTCACAGCAATAAAAGGAACTAAGGAGTCTCCCTCACAAAAGTGTAGTGTGTAGTTCTTAGGGAGAGGGAGTAGGGACTGGTTTGGGAAAGAGCCTTCATCAGATCATTCAGACACTTTGCTAGTTTTTCTTTTAGTCGACTGATCGATTGATAATATATCTTCAGTCGACCAAGAATGTTTCTAGTGAACTCAGCCGAACTAAATTTTTCTGATCAATAAACTTAAACTTATACATTTAAAGACATGTTTGAATGTCTTGGTTTGAAATAGTATCTGATTATCGTAATCGCGATATTAGATATCCATTTTTGTCAACATTGCCCAGCCCTAATTGGATGTCAGGGTAGTGTTTTTGTTACTATGAAAAATATTACAGTTTCTGTGTTGCAAATGAACAATTGTAATGGCTGTAACCAGTAAAATACTATCACTAATGTGACTCTTCTTCCTGTCTTCATATGCATTTGGTTTGGGGGAAGCCGCAGTGAAAATGCAACAACTCTAGAACAACGCTTTGCAAATCTCTGGTGGGCAGTGTTCAGACCACAAACCAAAAACACAAGTTAAAATGTTCTAATAATAAATATTAATGTCAACTACTCTAGCATAACTTTAAATGCAGCCTTAGACTTGGTAGAATAAATAATAGTAGTTGTATTTTGTGAAGCTGATTACAATTAGCAACTAGAGAACCTAAAATATGTTTTCAAGTGCATCAAACAACAGGAAATTACACAAGGTTTTTGCAGATTTTGTTGGAGAAGAACATCTAAGCTCATTGTAACATGTGACTATTTTCATTTTTTGTTTTTCAAAGTAAAAAAAATTGCAATTATTAATGTGGCCTGCACCTATAGATATCTTACTTTATTAGCCTGTATTCTGTTGTTAAGGAAATTTAATCATACAATACTGAATCTTGTATCTGTTTTTTTTCTCAGGTGTAGAGTGGGGACTACATTTCCCAGCAGCCAACGGGGAGTACCAGTCTCCCATCAACCTAAACTCTCGAGAGGCCCA
The DNA here is from genome assembly GCA_038363315.1 of Mugilogobius chulae. Taxonomy (NCBI): domain Eukaryota; kingdom Metazoa; phylum Chordata; class Actinopteri; order Gobiiformes; family Gobiidae; genus Mugilogobius; species Mugilogobius chulae. Next base: position 35,332,719 of record CM076395.1, on the reverse strand, counting down.
GTACGACCCCTCTCTCCTGGACGTGGGCCTGTCTCCAAACTACGTGGTGTGTCGGGACTGTGAGGTCATCAACGACGGCCACACGGTCCGGATCCTTCTCAAGTCCAAGTCAGGTGAGTCCCCGTTGACATGGCAACGCCTCCGTCGAGCCCTCGGCTGTGACAGTGGAAGTGACAACGCACCTGGAGATGTCACTGCGGCGCTTCAGGGGCAAAGTGTTTCTGATAGATTTTAATTATTATGTTTTTCATTGGAGGAAGACATGCACAAATGATAATACTGTAGTTGGCTAAAAAAATGGGTAGATAAAGGACATGTCAGTTGATTAGTTCAGTGGTTCCCAACCTTTTTTGTTTTGAGTACCCTAAATGTTAGACCTTTTCCCATGTAGTTCTGAATACTTCTTTTAGTTCCAGTTCCCATTTTAGGCACATTCACACAGAGCAACTATGAACTGGGGCCAAACTTTAGGTACTTTTTTAGCTTCTGCTCGAGGGCAGGTTCTTTCAGTCAGACTAGAAACTTTTTGTTGACACAAGCACATTTACAATTCTAACTTTGTTCGAAACATGTTTTATACGTTCTCACATTTAGATAAACTTTCCTTATCCTAAGAAAAGCGATTTAAAAGCACTAACTCCCAAAATGTGGTTATTTAATTAATAAATACTAGCCTATTACCCAGAATGACAGTGAATACCAGTGATTTTGTTTAATTGTGTATATATATATATATATTATATATATATATATATGTTTTGAGATTTTGTAGATCATAGTTTTATGTGGAATCAAAAAAGACAACTTTAGTTTTCCAACACCACTTAATTACTTATGTTTCAGACTTCCAGATGATAATGTTAGACCCACTTTCACAAACTGTTGCTGTGTGGACACAGACATGTGGGACACAGGGTAGTTCTTCTGAGTAAACAGGGACTGGAAGACTAGTTCTTGGCACTTTCATGTGCGAAAATGCCTGTTATCTCACACTCCCCTAAATTGAGGTTTTAGGTTAAACAAATATTTTTTTTGTTTGTTTTTATGAAATGTGTGCTTCAAATCCACAAATGCCATTTTAAATTAAAATTATATCCCTTTTCACCTTTTAAAGTCTGAAATCATTCAAACCTCTGCTAAGTACTCAGGTACTCTTAGGGATCCTATTCCCATGGTTGGGAAATACTCAATTAGCTGATTGAAAAAGGAAGCTCCCAAATTTTAAGTCATGCAGCTGTGGTGGCACTGAGACCCAAGACAAATGTCCACTTCCTCCAGACATGTGTGTAGTTAGCTAATTCAGTCAAGAAGCCTACTATATATTTGATTATTGATATTTCATTGACATTTTAAATGTATGTATGTTGTCACCTACTTGTATTTCTTTGGCACAACAGTTGGTACTAGGATGCTATTAAGTACAAAATATTGTTGTTATTCTATTACTGCTACTTTTATTATTTATTTGCTTCCACTGTATATTAGATCTGCCACTATATGTTTTGAGTACTAGTTCTTATCCTTATTCAGTCCTACAGTATAAATACAGTAGATCTTCTCCTACTGAGATAATGACTATAAAGCTGCTGCCTCTATGATGTTTTAAAGCCTGCTGCCTGCCTGTTTCTGTGCCCATAATGCATTGTGCTGTTGCCAGTGGTTACCGGAGGCCTCTCCCAGCGACCACGAGTACGAGCTCCACGAAGTTCGGTTCCACTGGGGCAAAGAGAACCAGAGAGGATCAGAGCACACGGTCAACTTCAAGGCTTTCCCCATGGAGGTGAATATGCTAACTACACAATATCTCCTTTATCTATAATTGGCTTTTATAGACGAACAAATCCATTTACAACTTGTTTTATGAGTCTTGAACAACCTCCTGGGAATAATGTAAACAAATGCAATCATTAGTCTTGTCCTGAATACCTTTCTTGTTGCTGTACTTGCACCTCCCACCTTACATTTTCAATTTTGTTAGTTTTCTCAATAAAATAAACACATTTTTGTATATTTAGAAGAAAATGCAACCAACTCACAACCCCAACAGCAAAAAATTTATTCAAAATCTATACAAAAAACATTTAAACTACATTTAATTTTGTTTATTTTGATAATGTATTACTTTATATGACAACAAATTCTCCAAAAAAACTGATTAAATGCAAAGTCATAATTCAAATCAGCCCTTCTAAGATGATTCTGTGCCTGTTTAAATGCTCTTTTGGTTAACAAAAAATGCTTTTATTGGGTTTTGTCTAAACTTTTTAAACCTATTTTAAGTCCCTAAATAAATTTTTGTTCAATTACCTTTAGCTTTTGAAGAAGAGTTGTAAAAAACTCAAACTAGTATTATTCTAGCCGCAGCTATTGCCACTAGCTTTACTCTTGGTTATATTTACCAAAAAAATCTAATGAAAAAAAGTCTGGTTCCTTATGGGGTTAAATGGCATTATTGGCATTAAATTGGTATTTTTGTAATCTTAGTGCAAACTGAGCAAATGAGCAAGTTTTAGGTCAAAACCTTAACAAACTAATTTGGTCTCACTGCAAAAGTCAACGCCATTTCTAGTTTAGTTGTGACATCAGTGTTGATTTGCCCACTCTAAACTGTGTGCTGATCTCAAACACCTGCTGTAAACCAATCACACTGCTCCTCTCCACTCTTAGACCTCCTTTCAGAAGAAAAGTTCTGTTTGAAATGTGTTTGTGAGTGGAGTTTAGAAAGTTTCCCTTAATAATACTATGTGTCATCGTCTTTTATTTACGCATCTTCAAAATTTAGCTTTTCCTTCAACCACTGACAGTTGTTGCAGCACAAAATACAGGCTGTACTGGACACCCCTGACGCATGACATTTGTCCTTGGACTAAAATGTATAACATTTTTTCTGAAAAGTTGACCAAATTATGCTTGTTGTCTTCAGTTATTATATAGACACAGTATGTACATTTGTTGCAACTAAATTCAGTGACAAGGTGAATGTGTCAGTGTATAAATCAAAAAAACAAAAAAGAAACGACAGAAATGTCTCAAATTTTATAAAGGAGGCCATAAAGTTTATACTCAACTCAAAAGAAACCGAACAAATTATAGCTTTCCTTTTCACTTAAGTATTTTGCTAACCATCTTATTTTGAGGTTTTGTCCCCATGTTTAAAGTTTCCATTTTTAGGATTACCAACCTAGAGCGTGTCCTTTCTATGTTCATCTGACATTTCACCAAAATAAGGTCAAAAGTCTAACTTTATAAATGCCAGACTGTAATAAAACCACATCTGTGCCCTCCTGTTTGTTCTCATTGTCTTAAGGGCACTTTATCTTCTGTCAGACAGACTGGTGGGTTGTGTTTTTGTATTACAATAGTTTAATTTCAGTTTGACTAATTTACAAGACAGAAAGTCCCAAGTGCAAATGTTGGTTCTTTCCACTAAACCAGACAAAGCAGATGAGAAAGTGGGCGATACACTGATTATTGTCCTGATAATGTCATAGTTTGTGCAGTTCATCATGAGTAGATCAACAATAAATAACATCTTTAATGAAAGAATATGTTTTGCATTTTACATACTAACGCTACCTTTAAAACCAAAACAAGATGCAAATACTTTTCAAAAAAGAAAAAAGAAATGTCTTCATGCCTAGTGGCAAGTGTTTTGAATAATGTGATTTATCTTGAAGAATATGATATATATAAGATTGTTGCCTGGGTTATTGTTATTACCTATTGTTATTACTCAAAGCCAACAGACATAGGTACACGTTACATTTACTTTTTAAAGAAACGTTTGTAAGAGGTTACTTTTACTTCATATTGATGTAACACACCACTTGAATTAAAAAGTTGGTGATAAAAGCTTTATGTCGACTACAATAAATGATTTGTTTAATACATTTCTCTTTCTGATATGATTTAGCTTTTCAAATTGTTGTATTCATCCTTTGAAAATACTATAATTGTTGTTATAATTACATTCATTTTCATGTTATAAACTGGTTTTACGCCTGAAAACTTACTCCTACTGTTATTCTTTTTGAGTATCGTAATTTCTGGACTGTAAGTGGTGACTTTTTTTTCCTCGCAAGCTTTGAACTCAGTCTAAGTAGACTAATTATAGAGTCTTATACACTTACTATATACAAGAGCGGCACATGTACACTTTACTTCCATTTCCACTTGTTTCTTTGGTTACTTTACCCATCTCTGTAAAAAGAGAGATATGTTTGTTTAGTTAGTATTTATTTATGATCCTTACAGGTGACATAGGCAATGAACATAGGCAAAGACAAACTTCTGCGTGTCATATACAGTAGCTATTTACAAAGCCACAATCGATCACAAGTGTAACAAACCTTGACAAGTTAACTCTGTCTTTCCTTTTGTACAACGTGACAGACTGACAGTTCATCTCTTTGTCGTTTGCAGCTGGTGGTTGAACACACTTTACTCTGAGGCTGCTGCTTCCACCTGTCGGATACAAATGCATTTCAAGTGTTTTTGTTCTGTGTGTTTTGTACAGCTCCACCTGATCCACTGGAACAGCACGCTCTTCAACTGCCTGGAGGACGCTCTGGGCAAGAAGAACGGGGTCCTCATCATCGCCCTCTTTGTGCAGGTTAATGTCTATAAATAACAACTTTACATTGTGGAAAACAAGCACACACATTCATACAGTAGAGAATACATTTAGTTAAAGGTGAAGTAGCTGATTTTCAGAGAGGCATCTGGCTACAGACCTGTATGAGGAGTCCCCTCGTCAAGTGACCTGTACCAGGAGGCCCCTAAGGCCCTGATGTTCACCCATATTATGCAGCTATACCACAGTACAGTATGTGGCGCATGCACTTAAACATTATTTGCGTCCCGCCAATAACGTTGAAGAAACGAAGAGGAGCACCAATGTTTATTGTCGCCATGTGTTAACGGTGTTAACAAACCACGAACACGAGTACAAGATGGTATGCGCCGGAGGGACAGAAGTGAGCTGCCTGGTTGCCATTGTGATGGTACCGGTCACGTGATGAGGGGACTCCTCATACAGGTCTGCAGCCAGATACTCTTGGATTTTCACACTACAAACACAATTTAGGTTTTAAATCTGAAGCCTTGATCTCCTAAATCCTTCAACTTATGGTTAACATCAGCATGCATAATTTTTGGATGCAATTATGGATTAAAACCACCCAAGCACAGCCAATCAGAGACCAGCATTCGGCTTCTGATTAGAACTAGAAATCTTCATTACTCAATTCAGCCATTCAATTCAGTGTAATGGAACTAAACCCCTAAAATTCTGCTCACAACCACATTTCAAACAGAGCTCTTAAATCATGCAGTGCTAGGAAAATGCAAAAGAAAGATAAATTGTGTCTGATATAAACTTGTGACAAATAATTTAATAAGATACAACAACTCCAAAACACTGCGTCCCAATTTTCTTCATTCACTCACATTAGCACAAACTTGAACTGCAAATGTGACTAATGTGTGCTAAAATTGACCAAAAATGTACTCGGACAGTAGAAAACATCTTATAAATCACCATATACAAAGATGACAATATATGGACTTGGACTATAGACTTAAAAAACATTCTTTGTATCTGCAGATTTCAGCCACAACAAAAACCCATTATCAATTATCTCTGCAAACCTTTTCTGCTGGTTCATGATAAAACAGTTTACATTTGGTTTGTGAAAGCTGTAACATGGGTGACCTCAGTTGCTCCACAAATAACCTCTTTATGTTTCCTGTTTTTGATTCGAACTTGTATTTTTACGTTCAGGTCGCTTCCTGCAGCTTTAGCCTTGATTTCAATCGTCAACAATGAATGACATTTTCTTTTGTATCTCAACTTTTCACGCCAAATACCACCAGATCTAAGCTCGAACTAATACAAGACTATTTTTAGCTCTAGACTTTAGCTCTAAAAAGTCTAAATAGTGACTACACGATAATGATAATAGCTTTAAACAAGGGTCCCAGACTTTGTAGCTCTGTCAGTCATTCAGAAGCAACTTAAACCTCTGATAAATTGGAGAAAAAATATGTATTGAAAAGAAAACACGCATTTAGTCAAACTAGTTTTATACATTGAGGGCCTCATTGTCAGTCTAGGTGCAAAAATTGCAGGTATTAAAGAGTTTGAAAAATAATTGTGGGCCTTTTACTTTCATTACTATTGAAGATAGTACAGATCTGCATCACCTCAAATTTGGCATTTTAGTGTCTGCTTGAGAAAAAAAAAAGTCAGCGGAGTCAGGTTTTGCTCCCCTTAACTAGTTTGCACATGAGCAATTGCTTGATAAATGAGACCTCTATCTGACGAAAGTTTTCTTCTTAAAGGTGGGGTAGCTAGCTTTTTACTTTTAAATGCAGCACTTGTGAAAAAATTAGACCACTGAGCATTGTCTGAGTTGAATAATAAAGAGTTTTAGTTCTAATCATGAGCCAAATGCAACTCTCTGATTGGCTGTGCTTGAGTGACCCCCTCCAGTTTCACTTTGTTGTTTGTAAAAAAAAGTTTATAAGCCAGAATTGCAACTAAAATGAGTACATGTTGATCAATTAGCGATGTGTTGAAAGATTTATGAGAGAATTTGTCAGATTTAAAACCTAAATCATGTTTGCAGTGTGAAAATCAGCTACCCCACCTTTAAGTCTTCTGCACACTAGAGGATTTTAGTCATAATTTTAGCCGAGTGAAGTCACTTAAAATGTGGATAGAAGCAGATGAAAATAAAGACATTTAATAAATCCTTCTGTGACTGTGTGTGACAATAAATCCAAAATGTTCTTATTTATGTAGCCTACCAAAATCACAGAAATCCTATGTACAGCAGGCTTTGCCCTCAGACTAGCTTTACATTATACAGTTGCACATTAGCTTGTGGAAATCTACCTGTTTAATGTTTTCACATAACTTACTCATGTCTTCGTACACAACATTTTGATTAACAGCAATGTCTTTGAACCTTTTTCAGGTCGGCAAAGAACATTTGGGTCTCAAAGCTATTACCGAAGTTTACAAGATCTCCAGTACAAGGTAAGACTCATAAATAAATGACTTTTTGAGTACAGACTTGTAACTTTATACAATGTTTTTTCTACAGGGAAAGAGCAAGATAATCCCCTGTTTTAACCCCAACACTCTGTTACCAGGTAGAACATAAGGCCTGTATCAAAATAGTAACTTTGTTTTGTTTAGCTTACCTGTTTAACCTCAATTGTTAGCAGCAGTGCCATTGTTTCTTGTTTTCGTACTGTTTTTAGCTCTTTGGTCTTTGCATCCTGTTGTTCTTGGAGAGACAACTGTGTTTGAAATGGGAGTTCATAGATATTTTTGTCACTTTTAACTCTGTCGTGTCCCCAGACCCTTGCTCAGAGATTACTGGGTGTATGAAGGCTCGCTGACCACTCCTCCCTGCAGTGAAAACGTAACGTGGATCCTCTATCGATATCCTCTCACCATCTCACAAATACAGGTAAAATATCTACAGGTTTACTCATTAAAGCAGAACTAAGCAACTCCAGCGGTAGTGCTCCCTCTACAGCTCACTAGTGTAATTAAACTAGCCTACTGAATCGAAACTTAACATTATTTATTTATTTTCTCATTTTTGTGTAGCTTTAGGATTGAAATAAGGCAGCAAAAACAGATCTAAATGTATTTCCCACTGCTAAATAAAAAGAATCAAAGAAACAGGGTTTCTCAGGAGGACAGAAATTCGGGTTGGGAATGTGTTGCAAAGGCAGAGGTGTAGGAAGGTTACAGTTGCCGTAGTTTCTGCCGGAGACAGCCGACACATGCTTCAAATGCCCCAAAATACATGTGTAACTATCATCACAGACAGAGACTTACAAAGACATTTAACAAGGTAAAAATGTTACTTAGTTCTGCTTTAAGAAATACATAGAAGCCTATTGTGTTTTTCCATGTACTTAGGAAGAAACTATGACATGTGCTGAGCAGAAATTTACATTTACCTTCCTGTTCAAAACTGCAGAACTGATAAGCCTCCTTATTGTAAAATGTAAGCAGATTTGAAAATACTATCGTTTGTTATTGGAACGCAACTTCATGACAATTTGAACCTTGCAGATTTTACTAGGAGTCTCAGTTTTCATTGTACAAAAAATTTACTGAAAATCTAGACTTCCTTTATGCATTTTTGTATTATCACAGTTTCTCCTATATTTTATTTTGTGTTTTAAATTACAACAAACCAATCAAACAGAGCTCAGGTGCACTTTTGCCATTTTGATTAAACATTCTTCAAAGAGAATAGAAACATTACAAAGAGGAAAGTCACTGTGACATGGGTACAGGACTATAAATGTTGTCTTCTTCAATCTTCGTAAAAATGTAAGTTGAACATGTTCGCTTGGATCTGTTTTTCCATTTGTATCGGTCGCTGATGCACATTTTGAAAGGATAAGAAGCAGGAAATTTCATTTTGCAGCCTGCATTCTTCTATTATCAGTTTGTGCAAAAATATTTAGTTTGGCCTCAGTGTCTTTGGGTAGCTTCTGCTTTATGACGAGATTCTTTAGTCGTTTAGTCAATTCATTGATCAACAATGTCTTACCAAAACCTGATGAGTCGACTAGTTGTTCTGTTTTGATTATACACATTTGTATAGGACCGAAGCTATCAACTATCTTCTTTGTCAGACGTGCAACATTTAGTAATAATCTCTGTTGGCTACTGGTTCCAAAAACTAACAGCAACAGTCGTATATTTGGAGACACTGCACTCGCCACTGAAGATGAACGTGTCACCTGAGTTGCAATTATCTGAGGTCATCAACAAAATCCTTCAGTCACACCCACTTTTCAGTCGATTAAACAAGTGATTCCAAACAAGGGGTACATGGACTCCAGGGTGTACACTTGGGATGATTGCAGATTTAAAAGAAAGGTAGAATTGCAAGTATTGTAATGTGTAAAAATGTTATTTGCAGCATTTTTTACACGTTAAGAGGCAATTGTTTGAGATGGAACGTATTAAAACAATAAAATGCAGCAATGGTTATAATAGAAAATATATGAGTAAAGATAAAATACCCATAAAAAAACACATGATTAAGAGGTACTCAAGACGAAAAAGGTCGGGAACCACTGAATTAAACAATCGTCAGGACTTGTTTTTAAGTCAACCAAGAATTTCTTTTGTCATGCTTTTTGGTCCTGTCTTCAAATATGCGTTACATATTTTATTTTTGAATATTTTTATTGAAATACCATGGTATCTGGTAGATGCACGTAAGATTGTTTGATTCAGAAAAGGAAAGACATGATCACAATCTGACAGTTTTCTAGTTATAACATTTTGGCTAACATACACAGCATGGTTTTATTCTTACAGCATCAAAACAAATATATTTTTTCATCATGTTGTTCCATTGACTGTAGCTGGATGATTTTACCTACAGTGTGCATGTTACTGCTTCACACAGCCTCTTTCCTTGGTGCTAAAGTGCAGATGTACATGAAAATATTCAGCAGTGTTTTTTATCATGCAACTGTTGCCATGCCGACTGCCCTTGACAACCAGTAATACATCCTGACGTGTGTGTGTGTGCAGTTGTTTGTTAATTTGTTAATAGAAATAGAAATATTGTGCTATATCAGAAAACAGTATGATCTAAAAATAACTAAAGATTTTATTCAACTTGACGTTTCTTGTTATATATAGTATTTTGTAGAAGCAGTACAACCACTCAGTCTGCAACTTTTGTCAACCAGGAAGTGGGAGCCTGAAAGCTGCACTCTGATTGGCTGAGCTTGGTCGATATTATTCCACTTTTACATTGCAAAAATCAGCTATTTTTCTCCTGTTTACACCCCCAAAAACTCATGCTCATGAATAATTATGATAGGAAACAAGTTAGATTAATTTAAATACAGACTTTTCCCTTTCACTGTTTGTAAAACAAATTGTAAATTAAGCAGATTCAAGAAAATAATTTGTATAATTGGCTATTAACTTGATTACTTCAGAGTGTGCAGTCAAAAATAAGATGAACTGAAGACATTTACAGACTTAATTGCACATGATTCTAGGTTTATGGTTTGTTTTTTTTTGTTCTTTGGTCTTTTTTTTATGTTCACATGTGGTGGTATGTGTGTTAAAGCATGTGTCCCTCTGTCCCCAAGACAAATTTCTCTTACGGGAGACTAATCTAATAATAGTCTTACCTTTTTTTACCTTACCTTATCTTATCTTCCAACATTTGAAATCCAAGAAAATAGCTTGAAAGTGTACCTTTGTGTAGATTTGTCCTTTCTTTCCATACATTTACTGATCAGTTGAGGAGTGCCTGGTTATATGTACACAAAGTCCCCTTTCCCACCACGCAGGAGGTGATAAGATGTGAATGGAGAATTGTAAATGACTGTTGTAGAGCAAACAGTTTGGATAAGTAAGCAAACAATTGTTGAAATGTTACTCCTGTGTAAAGCTTTGTCAGGCTTATGACTACTTATAGTATTAATAGGTTTTCATTACAATATAATCACTTAGCCACAGTTTATGAAGTAATCTAATATGTTCAGCAACTTCTCAGACGTCCTTGTGTATTTTATATTCATATACTTAAAACAAACAATATAAATGGATATACTTACAACACATCCTGGTTCTATCTGTTTACATGTAAATATCAAATAGTATTTCTTTTGCTTTCAGATTGAGGAGTTTCGAAGGTTGCGGTCTCACGTCAAAGGGGCGGAGTTACTGGAGGGGAACGATGGACTATTAGGGGACAACTTCAGGCCCACGCAGCCCCTCAGCGACAGGACGGTCCGAGCAGCCTTCCAGTGACGCAGCTTCAAAACACTGACCTCACAGTACATGGGGACCCACTAAAACATGTTTAAAAGGTACAAAAGAACCTTTATATTATGAAAAGAAACAGTTTAAGCAGACATTACCCTTAGGTCACAATGCATGGCTTTAGCACATAGTTTGTTGTCTTTTTGTTTAAAATAAATATACTTTGTAGTTACATTGTAGTGCCCACAAAGGCTTTAACTCAATTGGAGCACTATGACTTGTAATTTTTGCTACATTTTGAGAATTCCTCTGGAGAAACCCCTATTGTATGGTTAAAAACAACTCTTATCAGCTGGACCAATCACAAGACAGCAACATATTTTTGCAGAATTATAAACTATTTTGACTTTTGGTGGACATCAAATATATCTCTGCTTTTCTCTGAGCTGGATTGAACAAAATTCAATTTTCTGACTCCCTCTGCATTGTGATGCTTCAACCGATCAGTTTCACATATTTGCCATGACGTTGATATGTGAGGAACTCAATTCTGTGTGATGCACATACTGTAGAGCAGGGGTGGGCAATTATTTTCTCTGAGGGCCATATTCAAATTCTGAAAACTGGTGGAGGGCTGGACCATGGTCACTGACATGACAAATTATCCTTATTGCAAGTACATTTTTTAATTTTTTTAATATACTGTGCTTTTTATTAGAATAACAAGCAAAGACACATGTTCCATAGTTAAATCAGTTCAATAAAAGAAATATAAAGAGTAGCACTTATTCTCAAAAAACATGCCGAGGGCTAGATTAACCAAGGGCCGCATCTGGCAACCGGGCCGCAGTTTGCCCAGGCCTGCTGTAGAGCAGTGATTCTCAACCTTTTTCAGTCGTGATCCCCAAATTAACAAACGTAACCATTTGTGATCCCCAAAGACAAAATGTGGGCGACCTGTAAAGTGTTAAAGTGGTCTGTAGTCTCATGTTTGATTTTAATTTGAAGTCATAAGCCTAGATCAATTCCACTGCTGTAGAGTATCAGTCTAGTGTGAGTCAGGTTAATATCAGGCAAGACTAGTTTGATAATCTCGCCCATGTCATTTCTTTTGCAGCCATTTATTACTGATGTTTGGAACAAATGATTGTCATGTATGCTTATTAATTGTTTAAGTTCTAAACATAGGTAAAGTACTCAAGAAGAACTTTATAAAAGACACAAACAATGCAATTAACATAAATTGTCCTTTAGGTGGGTTTGCTTCAGTCGGTCAAGTTTAGGTTCAGTCACTCTTTGTGCCCAGTGAATGAGATCAGCTGACGACCTGAACACAAGGTCAGGATTCATGAGTTTCACGTGTGAAAGAATGTTCAGGAGCATGAGACTTCATTTTCACACATAGACTGACCAGCACACAGTCCAGATCTTATCTCAACTAAGAATCTTAAAGATGGAGTGGACAAATACACCACACTATCATATAAAATACACTATTAAATCTGGTCCACGGTGTTTTGCTTTTGCTTGCTATCAAAGTATTACAAAATTAACTGTTATACCTCACACTCTCATCAGAAACTTTAAATAGAAACAGTCCCAGAGGTATTTTAAATTTGTTAAAGAGACAATAATGGATCAAGCCCTGGAAGATGTAACCCAGTTCTTATGTAGGACGTCGTGGAGCTGTTTATGGAGGACTTCAGCTCCACCAAAAAGAAAGAACTGCAAGGCCCTGCAAAACTAATGTGGGTTATTTGGGGAAACAATGAGTAAGCTTTTTCTTTTCAATGAAGGTTAGGTGTTGTGCAAGTGAAAGTTTTTTATAGCCTGTTTTGAATAATATATTTTAGAAACTAGTGGCAGATGTTTGATGAACTCTGCTGATGTCGTGGGTTTGTTATGTTAAGATGATTTTCCTCCCAAAAATGTATGATGAGTCCGGTATTATCATCCACTACTTTGAATAGTTACCGTATTAAAAGGTAGAAATAGGTCGTGTTCAGTTCCACGATGTGCTGCCAGCTTTTCCTACTTTGTACTTTGCCATAAAATATCTAAAAAGTAGTTTCACACATTTTCAGTGTTGTGATTTCTTTCAGTGACTAGAGCCATTAAGTCATTGTACAACAGCAAAAAGCTACATTAAAGCAATATTTATATTAGAACCCAGCATGTGTGGGCTTCACTATTTTGGTGACTTGAGACTTGACTTGATGAAATGCACTTTAAGACTTGGGACTTGACTTGGACTTGAAGGTTTGTGACTTGAAACAACTTGAAGGTTTTCAACAAACAATGGCGATAGATAGATAGATAGATAGATAGATAGATAGATAGATAGATAGATAGATAGATAGATAGATAGATAGATAGATAGATAGATAGATAGATAATAGATAGATAGATAGATAGATAGATAGATAGATAGATAGATAGATAGATAGATAGATAGATAGATAGATAGATAGATAGATAGATAGATAGATAGTCCAAAGTTAGCTTTCACAGCTTCATGTACTATCTCCATGGTTACAAGAAAAACAAACAACTCCATTCACAAAATCCTAACTTGTGTCTGTTGAACATCACAGGGCGGATGAAATCCCAAGAATCAAACTATTTTCACTGCAACGTCCTCTGCTGCTTCAGGTGTGAAAGTCTGCCATTTTAGAAGTCCAAAGCTAGCGTAGGTAGCATTAGCTTTTGCATGGTCTCCATGGTAACGAGAAAAACAAATGTCTTCTTTTCATAAATTTGACAGTAATTTTCGTGCGTTCCAGTGGTACTTCTGAGTTCGGACTTGTAAATTCCCACTAAAACAGCCCTCCAACTCGGAGTTCCCACTCGGATACTCGGAGAGGAATTAACGTTTAAGGTAGAAAATCGAACATGGCAGTGCCCTGCGTTTTGAGAAAGAAAAACCTCCGACAGCTTCACTGCTGATTGTACAGTACCCAGAGCCGGCTCGTTATATAGGCAGTATAGGCAAATGCTAAGGGCGCAGAGTGAGGAGGAGCGCCGGCCGATGCTCCTGAGATGCGGAGCTCAAAGAGTGACTGACGTCTGATAGCCTACATGCATCTGATCATTCACAGCACTACGCTATAAAATCAAAGACCTGGCTACAGTTTGGAGAGAACACTATCATGCTAAGCCAGTGCGGTGAACCGGAGTCTGCATGCGCCTCTTGACCTGTCCGAGTGCGACTTTGGCTCATTCAGAAACATTTGCGTCTCCACACGCTCTCTCTCTCTCTCTCTTTTTTTTTTTTCTCTCTCTCTCTTTTTCTCTCTCCCTCAGGAAGCTGCGTGTGGCTGGCAGTGCAGCGTCGAAGCAGAGCTGTTTAACAGACAAATCGTTTCATTGAGAAGCATTTCGAACTCCGAGTGACATTCTGTGAAACGGGAGCTTCATTTTGATCTAAATTGTGTGCAAATCTGTCTTATATAGCTATATGGAGAAAAGGTCCAAAGTGTACAGTGAAATAAAACGTGTGTAAAGAACAACGGCGAAAATCCCGAAAAACGGCGCACCGCGGAAATGTTGAACGTGGCTTTTAAAGGTTGTATTTTTGAATGAAAGTGACATAAAACACACACTGACCTGAGAAAAGTGTATACAACAGCAGCAGCGGTGTTTTCTCTTCTCTAACCACACAGGGCCGTCCTGTCAGGTGGAGTCAGTCTAAGCTCAGTTTTACAGGGGTGGAGCTAAGGGGGGCATCTGGGACTGGGGCCCCTAAATCTGGCCTCTTTGGGGATCCCCCCCTTTTGATTTTTATTTATCTGATCATGTCTTTTTAATTATAGTAAAATTACATCACATACTAAAAATATCACATCTAAAAAAAAAAAATTTTCAGGAAAATGCACAGAATTTTAAAAAATTCTCCTGGGGGAGAATTCTCCCAGACCCCCCTAAATTACATCAAAACCCTGTTATATTGACAGTTATTTGTATTTAAGGACTTATGGCACTACAGGTCTGTTTGTAAATAGAATTTAAATAAACATTTCTTTTGGAAAGGGGAAGTAGAGGGTTAGAACCCACTAGAATTTATATCTATCAGGGGCGCTATTTGAAATCTCGCTAAGGGCGCCAAAAGGGCTAGAGCCGACACTGACAGTACCTGTGTTATTTTGGCTTTAGTTCATCTCTACAGTTCACTCTCCTCTGTGACTTTACTCCTGCGCTGCTTATGTGTGTCTGCCGTTGTAAACCTGCAGTTATGTGCTGCAATGCTAATGTTGCTAACGGCTAGGCAGAGCTAATGTAACAAAAGCAGAAATTCACTCTTTTGCAATGTTTTACAAACTGTAAATGTAACAGCAATGTCCGAGTTGATAAACTGACATAAAGAGATCTGTATTTTGGCTGTTCTGGGCTGTTGGCTCATTACTATAAAGATAATCCGACTTGGTCACTGGAACACAGAACACTCGGAGAAAACATCACTCCGAGGTCCGAGTTCTGACCTCCGAGGACGACTGGAACGCACTATTAACTCATGTTTGTTGAACATCAGAGGCCACACATCTTAGTTGGTTGAAGTCCAAAGTTGTCTTGCTAAAAACCAAAAAAGTTTCAAAAAGTGCTCAGTGCCTCCAGAGAGACAGCAAGAGAGCAGCACTTATATAAAACTTTTGAGACATAAAAAGTAAATATGTGCCCTGTGTAGTTATTATTAAATCAAACATGTAACCAGTGCTTGCTTCAGAGTGAGATTGCTGAGTCGTGTGATTTGAAAGAGTGTGATAATGGAAATGAAACAAAGTCTTTTATCAGAGGAATGCAGCCTGTTCATGTAACAACACCAGACCACATCTCTGTTTGTTCAAAAGGCTTTACCTTCCTCTTAATTATCTTGGTGTTTCCAGTTTAGTCTCTTACTGTGAAATAAGATAATACCACAACAATGACTGTGAACTTTTTTTTTTAATTCTTGCAATATATGTAAGCCTGTTTATTTTGATATTTGTACCACTTTTTACAGATCTTTTCTCAAATTGTTCACATTCATAAACGTTCACTTGGACACCAGTGTATGCAGATAGTTTAGTCAAGTAAATTTACATAAAGACAGCATAGACAAAGCACCATTAGAACTATCATCATACAGATTTCAATGTAAAAATAACAAAACAAACAAAACACATTTCTACGTCACCCTGTTTAATTGTCAATCAAACAAGTTAGCAACACATTTTTAAATCGACTCAGACATTTAAACTTAGTCATTTTAAATTAGATTAGCCTTTATTGTTTCCTCACAGGAGAATTTGTCTTGGACATCAGGGACACAGCATACATTACATCAACTAATAAGATCCAACCCAGAGTGACACAGTCCACAAAGAAATTTTCTGATCCTGATTCAACAGTTTCAGCCACTAAGCTGTGTAAATGGTGTTATTTAGCATTATCTACTGTCCCAAGTCATTTGTGGCAATTTAATTTTAGTGCAAACTAGGGAAAATTGGCAGCTTTCAGGACAAAATAGTAATAACGTACACACTGTAGTGACCCTCTCTCACTTTGTTTGAAATGTGGCAGTGGGCAGATTTTAGAGGTTAGTGTTAATTTATGTCAGTTTACATGCTTGAAATAAAGAGATTCACTTTATGTCAGCTCTCGGGCATGTGGTTTGGAACAAAATTCTGATTTTAGAAGAAAAAAAACTTGTCTTTGCTTAGGAAATTAAAGTTGGGTAACTACTTTTTAGACGTAAATTAGTGAACTTTGTGTTTTCTACTAAGAAAAGTCTATAAAAAATGCAGCACTTTGTAAAAAATGACACCACTGAGCACTGTCCGAACAGAATAATGAAGTTTTCATTCAGTTCTCATCGGGGGTCGAATGCAGCTCTCTGATTGGCTGAGATTGGATGGTCCTCTCCAGTTTCACTTTATTGTTTGTAAAAGACGTTTATTGACCATAATTGCAACCAAAATGAATATGTACAATATTAGGGCTGGGTATTGCCAAGAGTCTTGTGATACATATCCCGATAACAGCTCACGATAAGATACTATCCGATACAGAGGTCAGATAAATACATATCCGAACAGAGGTCACGATAAGATACATATCCGATACAGAGGTCACGATAAGATACATATCCGATCAGAGGTCACGATAAGATCATATCCGATACGGGTACGATAAGATACATACGTACATATCCGATACAGAGGTCACGATAAGATACATATCCCGATACAGAGTCACTGTAGGTACTGTGTGCGTCTAAATGCACTGGTTACTGATCGGCTTCAACTGAGCTGTCCTCGTCAGAAGGAACAGACGTACTCCAGTAGATGGTTAGGAGGTATGTAGGAGGATTGATGGTGGATGGCAGATGTGTAGTGTGATAAGTGTGTATATGTGTGTGTGTGTGTTATCTGAAAGAAAAACAATAAAATATTGCCATACTGACAGTCACGATAAGACATATCCGATACAGAGTACAATAATACATATCCGATACAGATGTCACAATAGATACATATCCCGATACAGATGTCACAATAATACATATCCGATACAGAGGTCACGATAAGATACGTATTGTATATCTCATATACCTCTCATATGTTAATTATCATTTTTTTTAAAAAAAAACATTTTTTGAGTATAATGTCTCTAAAATCTGGTAAAAAATGTAATTTGATTATATTAGACTAACAAATGCAAAGGATTTCAAATGCCTGAAATACAAGTGTCTTACAAATAAGTCATTGTTCAGCTCAATAGTTTCAGCCTTAAAGCTGCAGTCCAGGTTTACAAGTGTAAATTTTTGGAGTTAAGTATTCCGATACGTATCCTGATAGCCTCAAACCGTATTGCCAATGAGTCTGTCACATATATCCTGATAGCGATACATTGAGTACAGCCCTAGTCGATATTAACCACTTGTCGGAGGATTATGAGAGGAAGTAGTCAAATCAGCTACCTCATCTTTAAGGAATACACTAACGCAAAATAAAACAAAAACACAAAGTAAAAATGCATCAAACTGTTCATTATAGAGAAATGAGAGAAAAAATAATTTTCCCAGCCCTATTTTTGGTGTTTTGGACTGAAGTGACCCGATTATTCAGTGGGACTGCAGTAACGATCAGAAGATGAAGGGAGAGAGAAGGAGGAGAAGAGAGGCTGAACAGAGGACATTGTTCTGGTGGAAGTGAAACGAGAGACACTCACCTGGGACTGTCCTACTGCAGCGAAAGTATTTTTATGAATATCTGCAAGGAAAATTACTCTGTTTAGATATTTTTGAGATTTTCACTTGGGACTAGATCTGGAGACATAGATTTGCCAGAGAATTGTGAGCACATGGTGAAAATAATCTTCAGGGACTGCGTTTGGCTTGGACTCAAACAAAAAAATGGTCAAATGCTGGTGAGTTGCACATTTAGAAAAAGTTATTTAAAACTTAGAGGCTGAAATTAGCACTGTGTTGCAATTTGCACAGTTTTATTAAGATAAACTACGTCAAAATCTCACCCAACCTCATGCATCATCTCATTCATTCATTTTCTATCTCTTGTTCCCGTTTGAGGTTGTCGTTGATCCTATCTCTTTGGACTCAGTGACTAAATTGTGGCAGGGCTAACACTGCTAGCATAATTGAACAGTTGTTTTATGGTTGAGCTATAATCATTGTGCGTGTGAATGTATTGGAAGCCGTTAAGTGGAAACAACCACCACAGTTTACAATCTTTGAACTGACCACAACTGGGACAGAGAAACACAACTCAGAAGTGAACCGTTCAATCCTTTATGCCGCATTACAAATCACTCATGTTATAACAGACTTCTTTGGACATGTGATCCCCCTGTTATCTTTATATACAGTATAATGAACATAAAATGTGTTCTTTATTCAATGCATCCAGTTTAAAAGGCTAATATCTTGTCTTATTGGTAATTTCTACAATGCTTTGTCAGTCATTTGTGACAAAAAAAAATTGGCTCTGTGCACAAAAAGTCAGTTGGCTTGTTTATAATAAAAAATAGCTAACTTCTATACCTATAAGCATTTCCTGTTCAGTTAATTTCTATGAGGTTTTAACAACATCAGTCTAAAATCAATAAATAATTGGAAAATCAGATGTTGAACATTAAGTTGTTGAAATGTCTCTGAAAACATTTCAAAGACTTTACTAATTACCAGAAACTGGCACAGCCCCTTTCGTACCGGAAGACCCGATTCGTACCGCTTTACTTCTTTTACATTGTTTTATTTGTATTGAAATTTTTATTAAAAACAGACGAAACTAACCTTTTAAACACAAAATTCCCTTACAGATTTCAACAATTTAAAATGTTTTGGGCTTTCTAAATATCAATATAAAGAAATAATATTAACTGTACACTTACAAATAATGTGTTTAAAAGACACAATTTCGGTCTGCACATGCGTAGTTGACCTAAAAAGGAACTTCCGGACGAATCGGTCTTCCGGTACGAAATGACCAAAGTGTGTTTAGAAGAGACGTGTTTATGTCTG
Organism: Mugilogobius chulae; assembly: GCA_038363315.1. Classification (NCBI taxonomy): domain Eukaryota; kingdom Metazoa; phylum Chordata; class Actinopteri; order Gobiiformes; family Gobiidae; genus Mugilogobius; species Mugilogobius chulae. The sequence continues at coordinate 35,313,430 of CM076395.1, read as the reverse complement.
AATGTTAGCCTGTAGATTTCAGTCGATGGGTTTATTTTAACTGTCATTATATTTAATTAAAATTGCCCCACAAGACAGACAAACAAACACGTTAGCTACCTTAACAGAGCTAAACAGGAAGTGCATTTCCAAGCCAAGTGGGCGGGACAAAATAGGGTCAATGTCTCATCTAAACTAAAAACATCATTGACCACTGTCGTCACGACAATGTACTGTATTTGACCTGAAATCTGCAAATTTGCACTATAATTGCTCATAAATTACTGAGGCGACGCTATTTGGTGGTGAGAATGCAAACGTTAACAGCCATGCGTTAAAAATTTCTTACGCACAGGTCACTCGGGCAACAGTTAAAACACATTCTAGTGCTAGATAGTCATGTCTGAGGGAAGTAAGTGAGCTGGTTGCCATGGTAATATTGAGTTTATTTCTGTTGCCAAACCTGTGTTAACCTTTACCTTAACCTTTACCCAACCCCTTCTCCTAACTCATTCTCCTGAACTCAATCACCAAACCACCGGACCTAGCACTAACTATGCTAACACTACTCTGTGGCTGTTACCATAACAACAAATAAACAAATGATTAACTGCTGTGGGGAGCTAATTTTGTTTAAAGTGCCATCAACAAGTTCAACTCCACATTTCACTAAAATTAAGTAAGATGATTATATTTTAGATGTTACTAAACATTTTACAAATTTCGGCCCACTTTGGTCATTGTTGGGAATTAAAAATGTACTTCCTGTTAATAAATGATGACATCACACTAGCTAGTTACCTAGCAACCCTGTAATAAATTGGACCAAATATAATATAATGAAGCATGCTGTCTTACTTAAGAAAAAAAAATACACTAGAATACATTTATTTTGTTAAAATTATGCTTACAAGGTCCTAAAATTGTTTTTTTGTGATAAAATTGAAAATATACTAAAATATACTATACTTCCTGATATTTTCAACATATTTTCAAACTTTTCTTTTCAAACTTGTTCTCAACTCATGCAAAACTATCTTTTATTGTTAAAACAGGTGTTAATCGACCAAATTAAATTAAACTTGTAAAATCGTAAAAACCTGTCATATGCAGCTTAAAACACAGAAATAACTTACTTTTTCAGACCGTAAACAAGATTTTAATGTTCACAAGTGAACCATTTCTGTTTGTAAGCACAGTAAACAACACACACTTTAGAGGCAAGTTATTCAGAATGTATTTTAACATTTTTCTTACTTTCTGTCTACAGGGACTGAAGAGGAGGTGCACAGGGACCTGCTACAGCTCGGCCCAGTTACAAAGCATCTTCATCTTTATAATGAGTTTGTATGCGAGTATTGTTTGTTTCTTAGTCGTTTTGTATTGATTTATTATCTGTGCATACTGTGATCCTTTGCATTTTGTGTGTACGGCCTGATTAAAGATGCCCCAGAGGCTTTCAAAACAAGAGGAAGCACAAACCACAACAGTTCACCGATTCAATCTAACAATGTAGATTATGTACCAAAGACAACTCATATTACAGATATTGCTGTTTAAGTTTTAAGTGATTTGGCTCAGTTATGATAGTGTTTTGTAGCTGAAGAGATGCTTTTAGAACGATTGTCATATAACTTATAGATTTTAAGCATTTGCAGAAGTGTGTTTCTAAAAATGCTCGTTAGAAGTTAAAATAGTGCGATAATATAGAGTAAATGTGTTTCAAACTGAACAGAAGCAAACTGTGAGAACTCAAGACTGTTACTACAAAATAAAACTGATGAACTAAAGAATCTACTTGTCTCATGTTTTGATGTGTTTTGTTAATAAATGTAGCCTACTAAAAAAAAACTCAATTTGTTTACGCATTACATCAATAGAACAATCTCCACATTTAAACAACATTTGAGTCAAAATGCATTAAAATGCACAAGTCACAAATCTAACCATGAAGAAAATTACTGTATGTAATGTTCATACAGAACAACAGAAAATAAAGGTATGTTTATTTCGTATTAATATGTACAACTACATTAAGAACAATGGCAGAGGTACAGTATTTGTACCAGATTCTTGCATTTACTGCTATAGTTTCCATCCTCTCCAATGAAAATGTATACTTTATGAATTAATTTATTATTTAAAGGAGACATATTCTGATGTTTCGTTTTTACATTTTGTCATTCATTGCAAAACTAAAAAAAAAAGTTAAAAAGGCTTAGACATAGAAACAGGTCCATTGACTTCCTGTTCAAAACTGCTTAACGGACAAGTCCCGCCTCTTTATTGTAAAATTAACTTCATTTAACCACAGATTAAAAAAATACTATTTTTATTGTTGGAGAGTGTCTACATGACAATTCTAAACCTTACATGTTTTACTCACAATCCTAATTTTTGAGTAATGCCAATAAATACTGACAAGTGGGTGGGGTAGGTGGTAGGTGAAACAGGGATTTTCTGAGCACTGCAGCTGCAGAACAATACACATTCACAAACATTCATGAAGCAATCTAAATACTGTACAACTTTGGGTAAACTAATGATGAGAGAACACTGCTGTAACATGGTTAAAACTCTGAAATATTATTTTATAATAGGTCCCATTTAAACACCCACTGTGTACCTTTTTGGATAAAAATAAGACTTAGATAAATTTGTATATATGTGTATTAGATACTTTTGTTGCACTTAAAAGTTATAACAGTATGTGTCTAGTGTATATTTTAAGAAGGACTGCACAGCCAAAAAACTGACTATTATTTTGCCCCCTCCTGTGTTTTCAAGCTTTTTTTCTATAATATTTTATGACACAAAACATATTTATCCAAATTTACTTTCTGTTAGCATTGAATCATGTTGTTGACTTTTCACATCCAGAAAGTTACACAGCATCACTGTAATGTTACAAACACACAAAACATGTAAGCTTATATATTATTAAAGCATTTAAGTAATTTCCACAATAAATAATTGTTTTGTCATACCATAGATTATCATCTTTTGGTGTACTTGAAAAATCAAGTGACTGAAGTCAGCAATGAGACATATTTTAAAATAAATGAAATTAAATATAATAGTGATGATAGCCCTTTTCTCTTCACTCATCCCACCCCAGATCCTCCCAACGCAGCAGTTTACATGAAGAAGAATGGTGAGGTATTTTCTTCAGTGCTTGTTTCAAACCCTTATAGACAAATTCAATGTAAATGTACCCTGTAAGTGCCCTTTAATGGTCACAAACTTGCAGCTGCTGCCATCTGCTGTTATGAATTCAGACTTGCACCTCATGAACAGCAATGAGCCAGTTATTCTGCTTTATTGAGTTTGAATGAAGACAACAGTGTGATTCATGTAGGATGTTAGCATGGCATCGGCAGGTTTTGTAAATGCTAATAAATATTGCAAAAACAGAAACAAGTTATTCTGACCAACAATGTCAAAGTTTTGCTGTTAAATAATTGACTGTCTTAACGTAATCTTAATGTAGTGCATGTATTTATACTTATGTGTGGAGCTAGTGAAGATAGATTGTGTTACTTAAATAAAATTACTCCAAAATACACGATTTTCTTTCAAATTATGTTTCCCAGTTTACTGTGGTATTGAAAGATTTCCTGAAGTGTCTTATGGCAGAAAGACATCTATTGATTGCCTATTAGAAAAAAGAAAAGGAAAAACATAAATATTTAGACACTACAGTGCATTTCTCTGTCACAGTAGCAGATGAAAGCCCTAAAATCAGTCAGTTCCTTATCATGAGCACCAGGGGGCTCTGTTGACACGTGTAAACTCGCCTTGTTGAATTGTATCTGCTGCTGTTGCCAGGGTCATTTTCTCACGCAAATGTTTACGTAACGTCGTTATATATATCAGTTTTTAATGTAAGAATAACACATGTACATACTAGTAAACGTAGGTTGTACACTTTGTTTAGAAAGGTTGCTACAACATTAAAAATAGGTTTTATGAGTTACTGTTTTGCTTTTTTTTAAAATCCAAACTAGATTTATTATTAAGGTTTGATGCATGTCCAATCCAGTTCATTTCCTTTCTATACTGCACACTTTACAAACATAACAGTTTCCAAAGTGCTGCACAGAATAATAATAATAAAAATAACCATATATCAGACTAAACAACAGCTAAAAAAACAAAACAAAACATAGGCCTACATACATACAATTTATAAAAACAGTAATAAAAGCAATAAAACAACATAAAAGACAACGGAGTATCGCTCAACACCAGAGAATAAAAGTGGGTCTTATCTCATATAGAAAGTTCTCTTCAGTTTCTTGATCTACAACATTGAGCTTGACCCACAGTCTGACCCATTCACCCTGTTGACCCTTGACCTTTCACCGAGAATGCACTTGGCAATGATCACATTAAGCACATTAACAACTCCTGGAATTATTACACTGGCTCTATTTGTGATTGACTGTGGTAAAACCAGGGTTGAGGAATAAGTATTAAAAAAGCAACTATTTAAACAGAGGTAAACGACTACAGAGCTGCTTACACAGGCTCAAAGCAACGTTAAAATGATTCTGGGCCCTGTTCCTGCTGCTGATCTGTATTTATGACACAGTCATGTTTGTGGATTTTTTTTTTAAGTAAAAGCAACTAAAAGTTTTTTATCAGTAATTGTAATTTAATTACAAGTAGCGTATTTGTACATTAACAAAGTCATTAGTTGCATTAGTACAGTGCTTCTCAAACTTTTTTTGCCGCCCCCCCTTGGAATAGAAAAAATGACCCGCGCCCCTACCCCGTCTGCAAGAGTACAAAACTGTCTGTCTGTGGTAGTTAGGTTTAAATGCATAATTTTAACACCAAATTATATTTAAAATGTCTAATTTGTAGTTCAATGAATAAATTCAGTTTCACAAAATAATATTACCAGTGTTCATCAGTTTTAATATTTTTCAGGATCAGAATGTTATTTCATTTTGTTTAGTCAGAACAGAAATGAGCTTTTGCTCTGGGTTTTAGTTTTAGCTACTCATAGAACTACAGTTACACCATGGTAACTAACATTTTCAGTCCTGATGAAAACCTGGTCTAGTTCTGGGATAGTCCTGGTTAAAACCAGCTCAGTGTCACTAAATACACAGTGGGAAGTGAAACAAGGCCGTTTTTAACGTTTTCAAAGTAAACATCACAGACACGTGTGTAAAAGTTCGCGCTTTGCCGCTGATTCGCCGTGCGCATATTTAATGAGGTGTTATCGGTTTGAAGTCTTTAACGGGTCATATCTCCGTCATTTCTGGATCTTTTTGGACGATTTAAACACTCACACGGAGCTAAGACTTGTCTCTGTCCCGCTGTCAGTACAGCAGACCTTTCTTCCTCGTGTCCACTGCAATAACTACAGAGGAAGAGATCCTCTGTGTGTGGACTGTTTATGAGAGAGAGAGAGAAAAGGGCGCCACAGCAGAGCGGGACACTTTCATTCATGTATCGCGTGCATCGAGTTGCGTTAATGCCGACAAAATAATGAATCACAGCCTACTTGGGGAGTTCGTCTCCTGTTTTATCTGCATCAGTAGCCTTTCTTTTGACAGGATCCTGTCCATGTTGCAGCTCCACTTGCTGCTGCATCTGTTGTCACTGCTTCCACTCGTATTTTTAAGTGCATTTATCGGCACTGCTCGCGCCCCCTGAAGACCTTCGGCGCCCCCTAAACGGGCGCGCCCCACACTTTGAGAAGTGCTGCATTAGTACATTACTAGTCAAAATTGTGATCTAATTATAGTAACTAAGTTACACTAACCAACACACACCACTGGGTAAAATTTAGCTATAGGGCTGTAACAACACACTTTGGTTATAGCCTATAGTAATATTGTAAAACATGAAGCCTGATGCAATATGTATTGCAACATTTTACAGATCAATAAAATTTCAGTCAGGTGAAGGGGATCTTAAAATTGTTACTTATGTTTCTGAATATTTTATGTTCAGCTGGCCTCATGACGTCTTCGATCTTCTATCAAAACTTTTAACGAGTCACATCCAGTCACCACAGCTTGTGTGAGGAGTTGAAGTCTGATGCAGTTAGAGGTCCACACCACCAGGGTCACTGGCTATAAAATGTGACGGTTTTCACTTCCTCTGCCTCTGGCCTTACACACCCTTGGCGCGAGTGTGACTGGTTCTGTCGTTTTTTCCAGGTACAGTGGCTGATGTTGATAAAGCATGGAGTTTATTTGTATCTTTAATGTAATTAATGTTTGTTTGGTTTAGCCCAGCAGTGTGGCAGTAGCTCAGTGCTAACGTGGTGACTCTAACCATGACTCCTACACCAGTGTAGGCTATGTGGGCGGTGCCATGTGCTCTGCTGTGTTATGTCCTGCAACAAGCCGCGGTAGGTTTAAATGCAAGACAATCTACTGTAAGCATTATGTTTTTATGACTAGTGCAACTTTCTGATGTGAGAGCTGAGGCCAGAGGGACGTAGCCATGTAGGAACGTAGTGACGGAAATGAGATGGTTGCCATCGTAATGACTTTATTTCTGTAAGCTAAACTGTTTATTTTTTTTTACTTTTAACTTTTCCCCTAGTTTTACCCATTCTCTCCTAAACATAATCACTGTACCTCCAGACCAGTTTATCTAGCATTAACATAAAAGCTCCTGGCATGCGCACATCAAGTTTTGAGTTAAGGGGACTATAATACATCCATGGACTATACTCGATTTTTTTTTTTTTTTTTTTTTTTTAACAATAAAATAACTTACAATTATTTTCCCCAGAGCACAGATGTCTTGTTAATGTATCAGCTGAAAATGAGTTTGCAATGTCAGGTCTCAGTTTAATAATGTCCAATTTGTTCACTCATCGCGGCTAAATTTGTATGTTGTTATTGTTAGCATTGTGGCTAGCTACCGTTAGCATAGTGGCAGGTGTCGCTCCTAACAGCTGCTCAGAAAGCAATAGGTGGATAAGGAAAACATGTGGACTGGTGTAGGAAGTTGAAAATGTATTTTTTTGAGTTGTTTACGCAAAAGAATAAGAAAGACGTACTAATGCTAATACTAAGCTAACATTGAGTGTATCAAATTTGGCATAAACGGGGCATGAAATCTTATGTGGAACATTTAAGACACGGCAATAACATCTGAAGCAAGTCAATAACATCTCCATGGAAACAAGCAAATGGCAGAAAATCACCTTTAACTTTTGGGTCCTAAATATTTAAATGCCATTCCAACACAGAGATGAGAATGACCAGGACAGACCAAGTAAGGCTTCTTAAAATAATGTTCTGAAGTTCATTTTTGAGTTTACATTTGGTTCTGTAGTTCTGAGTCTCTGGTGTATCGGTGCGTGTCTGTGTGTGATCATTCCAGGGGTGCAGTGGAGCATCATGGGAGCTGATCGGAGCTGAAGTGTAATTGTGTCAGAGCAAAGACCCAGAAAATAGAGTGAGGCCGATAGAAACAGACAGAGACAGACAAGAGAGAACACAGGAAGAGACACTCACAATAATAACATTTGAGTTCATCATTTGCAAATCATAACTCTGAAGACTTGTAAGATCTAATGGCAATTTGCACTTTAAGTTATGGAAGTGAATATAAAGAGGGTTATGATTAAAGGGACAGTCTCTCAAACTGTGGCACTGTGGAACTGGCCTGCCTCTGGTGGCTTTAAAAAGTTATCTGCAGTTTGATTTGTTTTATTTAGAGACAAAACTGTCAATGTTTTTGTCCTCTTATGGGCTAAGCATCTTTAGACAGGCCTTATTTATGATTTTCAATTGCATTTGACCTGATTTAGTTTAACCCATTTAGCTCTATTTTAGGCTTAAGTTTTCTTTGTCAAATGTTTTTTTTTTTTTGGTCAGTTCGCTCTCAGCATGCTTTCATCTTTCATGCTTCAAAATTCATGTCATCATCACTCAATTTACGTACCTATCATATTCAGCTCAAATGCTGCTTCAGCCAAATGCAACTTTTCTAGAGGGAAATACAGTCTCCACTACAAACAGATCACCAAACAAGATTTTGAAGGTTTCTGTTGCAAAAATGTGTGAAATTCTTACCCTGATTTAACAAACTTACATTTTTTAAAATTGTATGTTTATTTATTTAAAGTCGGATCAGATGTACCCCTAAAAGCTATAAATGAGATAGTTGTTTTATTTAGTTTTCTTTTTATTTGCTTAAATATTGTAGAATATTTCACTGGTTTAAAAACATTACTGACTGATTGTAAGAAAATTTGGCTCAAAACAAAAAATTACTTGTTTGGTAAAGTTAAAATCCAAAATTGCTGTTATTTTAACTTAAATTTGCTGCTGTTTCTAGAGAATATAGGCAATTTGATATATTAGTTTATTTACAGTGATCTTTATTAAGAACACAGCCACAGAACATGCTTCATAGCTGCAGTAAGTCAATCAGTTAAAAGAAAAAAAAAAAGTGGTAACATCTATCTCATAAATGTGCCGAGGGCCAGATAAAATAGAGCCGCTTCTGGCCGCCGGGTCGCAGTTTGCCCAGGTCTGAAGTACAATGATGTCTAAGTTTTCAACTGCAAATTCTTAAATTAAAAAGTTTCAGTGCATGATTTATTTTAAGCACATAGGCCATCATTTTACAAAACTTTTACAGAACTAGTAGAATTTCAAAACCTTTCCAGGACCTGTAAAATTCATGTTTTTCTGTCTGTTTTTTTTAATACATATTTTTTCTGACTGTACAAGACCTGTAATATGTGAAAATGTTTTGCCTTTCGTGGTAACATGCTAATACGCTACAAATAACTTTCACTCATTTTTGTTTTTACTTAAAGGGACTACTCGATGTTTTCCAATTAGGCTCGGGAAGCGTCTGTGGTTACTAAAATAAAATAGTGGCAAATCCGCCATGTTTGTAGTTTAGCAAAACTTCCATAGGAATACAATAGACAAAACGATAAAAAAAAGTGAACAAAACAGCCATGTTAGCATTGTGGCTAAGTGCTGTTAGCATACCAGCGCGTTTCACTCGAGCAGTTGTGAAAAAAAGCTTAAAACCCATCGTGATAAACAATTTGGAGGCTCAGAATGCTTTAGGTAAGTAAGCAAAACATGTAGACTGAAGTTTAACATTTATTATTTTTGGTTTATTTACATTTTTAAGGAAGCAAAAATCAGGTATAGCACTTTTAAAGGGTGAAGTAAACAGGATATTTTCCACTGAAACAGTATAAAACACTGAAATATGAGCATAGACCTTGTATTACCACATGAAACATGGTTAAGAGATTTCTCAAACTGGTAGTTGATGGACTCTTCAAATTGATTCTTACATTCACCATTGTCGTCGTATATAACATAAATGAACAGAACCACAATGGCTCTCTTTTTCATTGGCCTTGACCGACAGGCTAACCTTGCAGCAGGACTTTTAAACTGCAGATCTGCCCTGGTTTTAAATAACATACACACAGAGCAGTATAATAGGGTCATTACATGTTCCCATCAGCCCCATCGATCTTCACATTTGAGAAAATAGAAAATAGTGTGTGAGAGAGAGAGAGGGCAAAGGCAGGGCAAAAAGACAAGTCAAGGTAAGAGTCCTTGAAGAGAAGCAGAAATTGTATATGGATTTCATGAATAAAGAAAAAATGTTATGCATTTTTTAAGAGTTTTAATCACATTTGAATAGACCCTCTTCTTGTTTTAGCTGTTTCTGAGTAATTTGTGTGTGAGATTTCTTCTGTATTTGATAATCCGTTAATCCTTTTTTGTTGTTTAGTGTTATTGTATCTGTGATTCTGTGTCTGTGCAGCACATTGGAAACTGTTTGTCAATGTGCTATGAATAGGACGGATTGAAAATGTCTTTTTTCAGTAGCAGAGTACCTGCCTTATACTAAAATTAAAATGAGTCATTTGTCTTTTCTACCAAAATTACTCTGTAAATGCAGCGCCTTGTGACAAAATCAGACAGCTGTGTACTGTGTGAGTTGAATAATAAAGTATTTTATTTTTCGTAGACAGTCAAAAGCTGCGCTCTGATTGGCTGTGATTGGTTGGTCCACACTTTGTAGGCAAAAATAAGACAAATCAAACAAATTAAAATACTTGGTTTTGCAGCATATTGTCAGTAAAATTTATATTTAAGATTTCAACCTGGACAGACTCAAACAGACAAAAGGGTGCAATTAATGAGAATATTTATGAATACAGGTTTGGCGCTTAGTCCCCGGCAGGAAAACGAAGCAGGCGATAAACGATTGGCTGATGGAGTTGGAGAATTCCCCCCGGAGCCTGGACACTGGTGGTGGTGAAGAGGGAAGATGTCTTCTGAGGTGGTGATGGGGAGGTTAGATTAGCCTAGATTATCGGTTTTTATGAGGTTTGTAGTTGTATTTTGTCCAGCAAGTATTACATAAATTGGCCAAAACCCACATAAATGACACACAGATGTTATGAACTGACATGACAATATTTTGTAACACTTAAAGTGAACCCTGAATATAATCACATGTTTATCCTAAAACACTTATAATCTCATCACTTATATAAATACAGGACAAATACCTTGGAAGTATTTGTAGTTTTATTGAAATGGTGTTTTAAAGAAATTACATGGAGGCTGCGGTTATGACATAAAATGGTGTTGTCAAGGTAACAGGCAGTAACACGTAACCAAGCAACATGAATTCCTGGGGTAAACCTTTTCAGTTTGAGCCGGAGTTTGGCCAAGTACAGGAAGATAATGTGGAATCTAGTGACACTGGAGATATTCGAGAGGAAGAGGCAGGAACTGGACACTGTCAGTGGTGTTTTTGTGGAACTGTTCACCTGATGAAATTGTGGGAGTAACTGTCGTACCGGAAGACCCGATTCGTCCGAAAGTTCCTTTTTAGGTCAATGACGTATGCGCAGACCGAAATTACGTCTTTTAAACACATTATTTGTAATGTACAGTTAATTTTATTTCTTTATATTGATATTTATGAATGTATCTTGCAAAAGTTTGCCAATAGAAAGCCCAAAACGGCACATTTATTTATCGCCATTTTAAGATAGCAGATAGCAGCCGGAACTAGCTTAATCAGGCATCTACGGCTTTAAACGGTAAAAAATCTCATTTTACAATCATTTGCTTTGTTGAAAGCTGTAATGGAATTTTGTGTTCAACAGTTTAGTTTCGTCTGTGTTGAATTAAGATTTCAATACGAATAAAACACTGTAAAAGAAGTAAGGCTAAAGGTACGAATCGGGTCTTCCGGTACGAAAGGGGCCGTGACAGTAACCATGGAACCACTATTTTATATCAAACCAGAATGAATAGACAAAATGGCAGCTCTCAGTGGCTTGAAAACAACATAAACAATGATAATTTTATAAAAAATTGTAAGCAGTTGTACATTTGTTTGCATTTTATTTTAAGAAGCATGATCAGTACTAGTGTTTTAGCCATATTTGTCTTCATAACCACTGTTCCCTTTAAAGTATTTAAATGATTGTTTCAATTTCCAGGAAATTGTGCGAGTTGTGTGTAAATTGACTTTGCATTTTGGCGCTTTTTGACGACACATGTGGAGGGATTCTGTTTTAGAACTCAGATTACTTCCTGTATTTTTCATTTACTTCATAATTTGCAACTTCACTGCTGTTAAACTGTGATTATTATTTACCATGAGGACTATCACACCAAACTAAGTCAAAATATGTGATATTCATATTTAAGTGAAAGTGCAAAATCTATACACTCATACATAAAGGTTTAGAAATGTCGTGCCATTTCTTGAAAATAAAAACATTTTAAATCAAATTCTGTGGCCTTCTGAGGAATGTATGTCCTACAGAATCAATTCATTTTTAAACGAGAAGTCAATGTCCTCATTTCTATTATTAAGATATATTGAAGTTCATGAACATTCATGAACCACATAAAAAAGAAAGTAATGTCCTTTCTATGTTTGTAATGATATGATTTGATATGTTTTATTAGAATAGGCTGCCTATAAGCCTATGTGCAAACACGGCAGTATGAAACTAAAATAAAGACCTCGCTTCACTCAATATGAAAAACTAACTATAAATTATAAAAAAGTTTCCACAATAACCATACAAGGCCATGTGCTAATGTGGCTTTAACAAGGGGCTCATATTTTGACATCAAATATTAATTTATTTATTTAGACTATTACTCAAGTTTATTCTTTGAAATCTGACAGAAATACTTCCATCCATCTTCTTCCACTTCACATGAATTCGGGTTGCGGAGGCAGCACTCTGAGCAGGGAGACCCAGACTTCCTTATCCACACACTTCCTCCTGCTCTTCCAGAGGAATCCTGAGGCGTTCCCAGGTCAAGTCGAGAGAAAACAAAGTAAGCAATTAATAAACAATTCTTTAGTTCTGATTAAGTTCTAATCATGTGCAAATTGCTAACAAAGCTTAAAAGTAAAAGCATTATTTTCAGTTTATACTTGCAGTTTAGCACCTATTAATAAATGAGTCCCAAAATATCAAATTTTATTAACGCGTACACTGTAAAAAAACACTGAGGGCCAGATTTATCAAGCATTTGCTCATGTGCAAACAGGTTAGTGGGAGCAAAACTTGGCGTAGCTGACATTTGTCTTTCACACAGACATTAAAGATGCAGAATTTGAGGTGGTGCATATCGCTTTTGTGTAATCATCTACCATTATTAAAGTTTGCATAAATGCTCGCAAATAACAATTTTATTTATTTTTTTTACTTTGCACCCTCAATTTAGCACCTGACTTGATAAATCAGACCCTGACTCTTATAAATTTGACAAATAATATTTAAGAGTGCTTTTTTTTTTAAAGCTGGTGTACCTGACTAAAATTTGTAAACGTTTATTGTAAATGCAGCACTTTGTGACAAAATCAGAATCAAATAATAAAGTATTGTATTTCTCATAAATGGCCAATCTGCGCTCTGATTGGCTGTGCTTGGGTTGTCTCCAGTTTCATTTTGCTGTTAACAGAAATTGCAGCCAAAAATAAATGCATGTGGATGTGTTCAAAGCTTGTTTTATTTTTTTTCCCCAGCAAAGTTCTACCACACAACGTCACTCTTCAAATGTTTATTTTTTTGTAGTATTTACTCCAAAAATCTAGGTAAGGTTAGGTTTAAGAATTAAGGTTAAAGGTTGAGTTAATTTAGATATGTTTCTGCCTTTAGCAAATCTCTGCCATCTGTGTCATGACTCATGACCTCCGTTGGGGAAAATAAATACAAATTTTAACCCTGTAAACACCAAAGTAGCAATTCTGCAGCAAGCCATTTCAGCCTCTCTGTATTTAGAATTCAGCACTAGGCAGTATATACACATTGTGATTTCCTTTCTCTCTATTTTTTATGGAAATATATTAATTTATATAACTGAAACATTCATTTTTCGCATGTTTTAATGTCTAAAAGTCACTATTAGTGTAAGAAAAACACATACACTTGTTTTGCAACCACACACATGTTCTAATTAATAGATTCTTTTATTAACTTATATTGAAGGGCTGACTTTGCTTGTTTCTCTCTAAAATCTGGCAACACTGGTCTGATTTTGACAGCTGGATTTAGCTGTGTCTACAAGAATCATGATGGAATCGACATTTTTTGCCATATTGCTCAGGCCTACTTCAGATTTTCTGTTTTTGATTAGTTTTAGAAGCTTGAAACATGCAACTCTGCACCAGCGGTTTTATAAACTAATGCAGACAAATGATAGTTTTGATTCTTCAAGTGAAAGTTTTAAGAATTTATTTACACAATTGTATTTCAAAGGGTTAATATTTACTTTTGTTGTTGTATAGTCTGGAGCAGGGAGCCTCATATTTATATCAGTTTGAGCATAATTTACAGTTCCTAAATAAGATCTGTTAATATTATCTAAATTAAGATGGTCACTTATTACAGTATCTTGAATTGTTCACTTTTATTCCACGTTTCAGAAGATGGCGGCCTTCTTTTTCTTCTTCTTCTCTTTATTCGCTTCTTTCTGTGGCATTTAAGTGCATTTAAATTGATTTGAGAAAGTAGGAGACAGAGGAGGGAGGGTAGGAGAGAGAGGACAGAGGAGCTAGGACTTAGGGAAGGAGGGAGAGAGAGAGAGAGAGGGGGGAAGGGTGCGCGTTGCCATGACAACTGCCATAATAATCATCCTAATGATTGATGTGCTGCGCTCCATTTCTCTGCCTCTATCTGCAATTCTCTTCTCTTTTTCCCTCTGTCTCTCTGTCCGTGTGTCTGCCAGCCAGCTTTTTCCTTTTTTTTGTTTTTTTTCAACCGCTTTCGCAACAAACAACCACTTAAATGACAAATGAGCGCAGGAATACAGGGGATATTTTATGTAGGGGATGAAAAATGACTCGCTGTACAGAATATAAGAGTATTAAATATAAAGGGATGTGGCCGGTTTAGGAGCCTGGATCAATCTCGACGTGTCATTGCGTTAGATCATTCAGGCGTATTATGAAAGTGTGTGTGTGTGTGTGTGCGTATACAGTGTCATAATAGATAGCCCTGTAATGGAGTACAGTCAAATTGCTCCATAAATGTTCAAGTGAATTATGTAGAGGCCAGAACGGGGCCGGATTCTCCAAACCTGCCTTCAGACGATCCTCGAGTCGACGTTAAACACGGATCATTAGCCCGATTCACCTAAATTGCTGTCGCCTTTTATAAATATTTTGAATTGGGGAGTGATTCTGTGTTAATTTTGATTTAATTCGCGTTTACAGGTGATGGGTTTGGCGAGCAGGTTTGGTGACAAGTGCAGAGAACGATTTGTTAAATGTTTTCAGCTTCTGTTTAAAGTATTAATTTGGTGGTTGTTAATTAGGACCGACTCTGCGCTTTTCAGCCACACGAGGGCAGCAAATGTGAGATATTACGTTTGACATTTGTCTCAGTAGAAAAAGCATTTACCCCTGAACTAACTGGCTTACTGTAAAACTGCCTACCATTGAACACACTAAACTATCTTAAGTCATTGCATTTATATTTATTTATTTCAATTGCAATTCCACTTAAAGTCTTCCTAATTTTTGAATAAATTGAGTAATAAAGGCTTAAAGGAGACCTATTGTGTTTTTTCCAACTCTTTAATAAAGAACTAGGACATTATGTAGATCAGTAATTTATCTTTTGTTCATTGCGAAACTCAAAATTGATCTAAAACGACTTGAAAATAGAAACAGCTCTACTGACTTCCTGTTAAAAACTGCAGAACTGATAAGCCCCGCCTCTTCATTTTAAAATGTAACTAAGTAAGTTATATGGGACAGTTTTAACCATATATGCTTCAATTTGAGTATTAATCTTTTAAATTATAACAAATTACAGACAAATGGGCGGGGATAGGTGGTAGGTGAGAACAGGGATTTAAGTTCCAGCTGAAAAACAATATAAGATTACTCAAACATGCAGGAATCAATTAAAATATAACTTTGAGTAAACCAATAGTGAATGGAGGTCATTATAACAGGGTTAAAATCTTTGAATCATACATTTTACATAATAGGACCCCTTTAAACAAGGCTAAAACAATAGCTGTAGCTTACAATTTAGACCAGGGGTGTCAAACTCAGGGCAAATCGCCTCAGAAGATATCATGTGGCCCCTGAGTATGATTTCAGATTATTATTGATAGTGGCCCCTTATATAACTGAGATGTGACTATTAAATGTAATATGCACTGGAATGCAGCAAAAAGCATACAATCTGTCCAAAGTTTTATTGCAATGAAATTATGTACAATATAATGCTACATAATGTAATGTGACACAATATAGTTCTGGATATACAGTAAATGTGGTATAGCTTTTACAGCCCTATTGCCATATTTGAATTTAATACGAGGGACCTATAATGCGGCCCCCGACCAACTCTGACTCTGATCGATTTGGCCCTACCACCATTTGAGGCTGAAATGATACTAAAAATTGTATTGTTGGTGAAAGGCGTATAAAAGCTAGGTGAAGTTAATCTTGTATTGCCACATAGTGACGTCATAAGGTGAAACAGGATGTTTTTAATTCAAGTGAAGAACACGCAGAGGTTTTGTATGAAACACAGCTTTAGGTGAGTTTTTGGGGAGGAAATGACATACACACAGGAAGTAGGATTTTAAGACTAAAAATGCTAAACTGTCACGAAATTATATGCAATGACTGAGCAAATGAATGAGCAAAATCTCATGTCATGTACACTTTGTTTTTCTATGTAAAGACATTTTGCATCAGCTCACAACTAAAACAGCTGTTCCTACTTTGAGACAAACAATGTGGTTCTGAATGTGTGAGGTCACAATCCAACTTCTAAATTGAGAATATTCCTTTTATGTTACTCAAGTTTATAAATTTAATGTGACAATAAAATAGTAAAAGCATCAGAAAGAAGAGGTACATTCAGACTAGGCATTTATAGAAAACAGAGAGTTGGGCGGCAGAGGGAGGAATCAGACGCGTGACCTTTACTTGTGTGGTCCTTTTGGTCTTTTCTCTATAGAAGGAAATGTCACAATGAGGCCACGTTCATCTTAAACAGTCAATCTGACCACAAATATGTATTCTCATGCAAAACCGAGAAAGGTTCTGCTCCGATTATAATAAAAAATCGTTTGTGGCTTCACATTTACCTCTCCAACGTTTTCCACAAAGCCTGGTGTTAATTACGTATTATTTTAAACATTATGTAGGCAGGTTAGACTACATTTTTAGTAAAACATAAAGAAATATTTACCACAAAAACTATCACACCAACCTCTAAATGAGATCTGTAAACTTCATCTCACTTTTCCCTTGGGTGTTTTTGTAAATTAAAATTTGTTCTTGATGTTTTGCCTGATAAATGTAAAATAAATGAAATGAAAAAGTGCTTAAATGCATTTGAATAGCAAACATCTTCACTGAATACTGGAGTTTTTGTATTGCCTTAAAAAACATACATTTTGCTGTGAGTCAGTGAACTTACCTTTTCATAAATCTAAATTGGCTTCACTTGACTGTCTCCACCAGAAAAGTTAACTTTCTGCATGTTTAAAGGCATACTGTGTAACTTTGTGGCCATAAATAGACTTGAACAAAAGCATGTTTTTGTCATTCAGATTTTTTTTGTTGCACTAAATAAATAATAAAAACCTGCTTCTCTATTTTGAACAGACTTCCATGGCCACAAAAGGAGCTGTTATTTGTCTTGGAGGAGGCCTTTGTTTTTTATGGAAAAGTTGTTGGTGTAGCTGTATTTGTTCACATTATGGATAAAATGCATTTAGATGCATTCAGAATGTCCCTAGGTATGGTTTTAACTTTCTAATTCTAGCAAATTGTGTAGCTGACTTTTTACCTCCAGAAAGTTACAAGGTGAACCTTTACAGCAGAAAGTATCTGGTGCATCTACCTCGTGACGTCAGCTCTTAAAATGTCAGATAAAGAAGAAACATCGCCTTGTCATCTGTCAATAAATGTAACTCTTTGTGCACGTAGTCCAAGTGCGGGATTCTTTTTTTCAAGCATTAAGCAGGTTATGTTAAATGCACCTGCTTCATGATGTGTGCCGACACACCACCTTTAATAGACTATAGATTGAGAAAACGTTTTAATTTCACGCCCACACTGCTTCAGTGTAACATCTCCCTACCTTTAATGACCCTGTGATGTTTATAAACCTTGTTTAATCACTCGTGGTTCACTTTTATAACCGCGCGCATGAAAGAAAACACTCTGTATTCAATCATGTGACACATGCACTGTTCTCCGCCCGCTGTTGCGCTCCACAAGTCTGTGTTGTTCTCTTCTTCCTGTGACAATAATGCGACTGTGAGACAAATAAAATCGTTGTAAATGTCCTTAAGTTTGTGGCCCTTGTTTTTTGACATATCTAAAAATCGCAGAAGTTCCTAAGACTACTCTAGTGTGCAATCGGCTTTAAGAACATTTTAACAACATGTGAAATTGGAGTGGACCACCCAGACACAGCCAATCAGAACACTGCTTTTGGGGTGATTCGTTGTCTATGATAAATAAATTCTCTGTTATTTGATTCAGTCAGTTTGCAAAAGTCTGATTTTGTCACAAAGCGCTGCATCCATATTAGTTTTTGATTGGAATACACATACTTTACTCATTTACAACAACAAAGATACTGCAGTATTCAAAGCAGATTTTCATGAGCGTGTTTTGTGAATGCCTGGTCGTTGTTGGGTGATTTGTGTTTGGGATGAAGTTGCTACGAGCGCTGGTGTGTGATTGGACAGAGCTCGTCCTGTGGTTGTGTCCTATGTGAGCTGACAGCCTGTCAACATCACTAACATGAGCTCTCCTCTGTCTCTCTCTGTCTCACACACACACACAAGTCCTTTCACTTTTAAACGCTTCTGTCCACTGGGGCATGAAACCAGGATCCTCCTCTGTACTCTCATAATGTCCTGGCTAATATGTAATAATGTACTGTATTAAACTCTAATAATGAGAGGAATTAACAGTGTCCTTCAGGGTTTGGGTGATCGCTCATGGAAAACAAGACAGTTTTATCTTGTGATGAATTTATTAAACTACTTTCTGCTGCTGGTGGGAGTCTGGGTGTTGTAATTTTAGTTTCAGTTTTGAATGTGAATTTGCAATTAACTTTGTAATTTCACATTTTGAATTCTGAGTGTGAGAGATGTTCATGCATGTGGTCTCAAACTATGATCTGATTTGCTTTATTACAATAGTTACTTTTTTTATGCTCCTTACAAATGTCTGTCTTTCACTTTTCCTTCTCTCTCTCTCTCTCTCTTCTGTCTCTGACCACCCCTCCTCTCTGTCTGTCTCTCTCTGTCTCCCCGTCTCTCTCTTGCTCTCTGCCGCTCTGTTTTTCCTTCTTTCTTTCTTTCGCTCTTTCTTTTGCTCCTTTTCTTTCGCTCTTTCTTTCTTTCACTCTTTTTTGCTCTTTCTTTTGCTCTTTTTCTTTTTGTGTGTGAGCACATGGCTTTGACCTGTGGGGTGCCTCAGGGGTCAATCTTGGGACCCCTTCTTTACTTGTTGCCATTAGGTCAGTTGATACGCAATAATAATGTGAGCTATCCCAACTATGCAGACGACACTCAGATCTATGTGTCACTAACACAGTACTTCTCAAATAGTGGGGCGCGCCCCCTTGGGGGGGGCGTGATGCGATGCCAGGGGGGGCGCGTAACAGTCCTAGATCAATAAGCTCCAGCCCTATCGGTCCTGAATCAGCGCGTTTCATAAAATCTGTCCCCTTTGATTGTGGTGCCGGTGTCGGTACATTTCCACGTTTGCGTCTCTCCGCTTGTGTTTGTTTGCAGCGGTACGGGCTTTTCGCGCACCTTGCCAGACACACACAGGTGGAAAGAACGGTCCCGGCACCGCACGCTCGCTCAACCGGGACAGAGCATCGTCAACAAGCCCGAGGTCGCGTGTCCGCGGTAAAACGCCTGATCTGCCACATCTTTAACCAACTTACTCCACACAAACGGTAGGGCTCTGATCACTTGTGGAATAAACAGCGCCCAGCGCCGCTTTCAAAGCCTTTTCATTTCAGCCTGTGAAGCTGACTACACTGTAAAAATAACACTGCAAAAAATATAAATAAAAAAATATATATATAAACTTGCAAAGTGTAATTGTACAAAATAAAGTTAATATTTGTTGAACTTTGTTTCAAGTTGATATTGATTTTTTTCTTTTGTTAATGTTTAAAAGAATACACTTTTAGATATACTTATACACTTTTTATAGATAATAATAGATAAAATTGCCTTGCCTTTTTCTTTTGCTCTTTCTTTCGGTTCTTTAGTTCTTTCGCCCATTCGCTCTTTCTTTCGCTCTTTCTTTTCTCTTTTTTTTTTTGCGGAACACACAGCTGATGTTATGCTCGGAGTGATAATTTTCAACTCGAGTCTGATTGTGCTTTTCCCAAATTATTAAAACCATTGGAATTTTCCAGACAAAACCTAGTTATTATAAACATGTATTTGAGTAATTTCACAGACAGTTTTTAGGACATTTTGTATTTCCTATCAATCAAAAATTAACCAAAAAGAGAAGCCATATATGTACTTCTCAAGCGCCCTTACTTCCACTCCTGTATCGAAATGAAAATATAAGTCACAAAATCACAGAAACGCACCTCGAGTGATGTTCATTATGCCTCGTCTTTACAGCCCAGTGCCCCTTTCACACCATTCACTTCCTCCTCCAATCAGATCGCTTCAAAAGGCTCCAGCTCACGTTAAGTGGAACACACCTCGCCCCATGCAGACCCTTTCACATGCAAATGGGCCAAAGAAATCCTGTGTATGATATGATTTCCAATTCACCCGATTAGAATGACTTGAAAAGAGACTAAATTTACCCCTCGAGTGACTGTTAACGGGATTTGGTGGCCTTTCAGAGAGATTTTTGTCTTGGTGTTGACTCCGTGTTTAAGGTTTTTTTTGACAGGAGTTTGTCGAAAGTTTTCTATATTTCCAGCTTGGAAAATGTAACGCTGAAATATTTATGTTGAAGCAGACTGCTGTAGCAGATAAAGTTTGGAGAAAGAGATGTGACCATTTTTATCTGTTTTATTGGGGTGAAATTTTATTAGCAGAAACAGTAACTTGTGTTGTGACATTTGTGTATTCTAAAGTGACGTCACACTGTAAAAAATTCTAAGGACAATAAGTAAAATTAATTTAAATGTTTATGTTTTTATAAGTCGACAATGTGAGTCAAAGAGTTTCAACTTAGACTTTTAAGTTAAGAGAGAGAGAGAGAGAAAGGGATGTGAGAAGGAGAGAAAAGAACAAAGAGAAAGAGAAAAAGAGAATGAAACAGAGGGAGAACAGGGGGAGAAAGAGATAGAAGAAAGAGAGGAGAGAGCGAAAAAAAACAGAGTGAGAAGAGAGCAAGAGGGAGAGAGAGAAAGATAGAAGAGAGAATAAAATGGAGAGGGAGAGAAGAGAAAGAGAAACAGGAAAGAGAGAGGAGAGGAAGAGAGAAAGAGAAAAGGAGAAATGAATGAGAGAGCAAGAGAGGGGGAGATAAATGAAGAGATGGAAAAACGGACAACTCACAATATGAATTTAATCAACGTAAAATTTTAAGGCAGAAATTGTATTTGCCTTTTTAAGTTAAACTGCATTATATTTTTTACAGTGCATGTAACTTTTTGGAGATGAAAAATCAAATGTTATTTCAGGCTCTACTTCTCTAGTCTCTAGATCCCTATTTCTGATAAGCTTCACTCACAAACTGCATGCTTAAACTTTGTGGTTGTATAAAATAGGAGAGATCATTTCGGATTCTCCAGGTGAAAGTTTAGTTACTTTATTTACTGGACTGGATTTAAAATTAAAAACCTTGGCGTGGTTACATTCCTTTTAAATAAAAAATTAAAGTTGCTTCCTTATCAAAAATACTGCTTAAGTTTTGTCTGTGAGATATTCTTTTGTTCTCCCAACATTCAGTGCGCTACATGATCAGGGAAATCAGACTAGGCAAAAAACTGACTACTTGGTTTTCTGCTCGAATCGGTTGGACCAGCTTTCCTCCTGTTTACATTTGAGAGAGTAAACCGATTACCCCGGAGAGACATGTCCTGCTGTATCAGATCTAGTGCATTCAGGGACTGTATTATATTGAATTATTTCAATATTGTTAATCAGGTAGGTGAAAACAGGGCTTTTCTGAGCACTCAATCATCAGCTGCAGGACAATACAAGATTACTCAAACATGCATGAATCATTCTTAATAAAACTTTGAAGAAACCAATGAAAAGTCATGGATAAACATCAAGTCCATGTGTTCCCGGTTTGTTCAGTTCAAACGCGAAAAAACCTGTCACAGAAACTGAACTCAAACCCTTTCTGTCACAAGACTTGATTTCTGTCTATTTATCTGTTGTTCAATGTGTCTCAAAGACCATCCCTGAGGTAAAATGAGGTCACAGGTCATAAATAAAACCACAACAATTTCAATCTGCACTGTGCTCATCATTAATATTCATTTCAAACTCCCGTAGGCTTACAGTTTACTGGATTGGATGCATGACCCCTTTGCATTTTCTATCCATCTACTTCTTTTTAAATAATGAATGAATATTTTCTTGCATCCAAACATATCAAAGGTTGTAATTAGATGACAAATGAGAGCTTAAGATTCAGTAGAAAACTTAAATTTGGACTTTATGCGCAGTCTTTGAATCTTTCTTCAGCATGTCAGTCAAACTCTGAGTTAGACTGACTATTGCAGCGTGAGTGTGTGCGCGCTGTACAGTAGCATAATAAATAGCAGAGTATGAAATAATAATGAGATTGGGTGTAAAACAGTGACAGCAGGGAAAAATAGCCCTGAATGATGCATCAACCCAGCGCTAAAAATGTGCAAATGAATTCAGTGGACTTGACATACATCAAACATGAGAGCGTCAGATCATAGCAGAGAGAAAGAAAGAGAGAGAAAGACAGAGAGAGAGAGAGGAGAAGAGAAGACACTTAAGCTAAATTATATGGAAATATGTTCTTGTTGTAACACAAGATATGGAAAAACTTTTATTAGGAGCGATGGGCAACTTTGTGTAATGTGAATGTGGAGTTGTTTGAAGACAATTGTTAAAAGACAAATGTGGAAAAAAAGGAAAGTCTATGGTTTAATTCTGCACAGTCACAAATAATAGTCTCTAGTGAAATATTGAGTAAATTGTATGGAATCTAGAATGAAAACGAAAAAATTAAACACAATGGCGGGATAGGAAGAGCAAAGTAATTGAGAAAAACTGAGAAAGGTGTTTATATATCTGTATTTTAAAGGGCCTATGACAGGTTGAACTCCTCATTTCACTAAACAAAGTTAAGATCATTATATTCAAGATGTCCTGCAGTTTTTAAGTCTGCTTTACTTCTTGTTTTTTTTCCCCAACATATTTTCAAACTTTTCTTCACAAACTTGTTTTTGATTCATGTAAAACTATAATTTGTATTTACAACTATTGTTTATCTGCTAAATTATATTAAAATTGGAAATTCATAGAATGTACTTTAATTAAGTAAACTTACATTTTACAAATGCAAGCTGAAAATCTTGCTTTGCTTTGCTACAGCATCTCAAAGTAAAGAGTATTATTTTTTTCTTGCTATACTTTAACTTTTCTTAAGCAGCAAAAATTTGAGTTTTTCATCCACTAGACCACATGTGTCAAACACAAGACCCAGGTGCAGATGTGGCCCTCCACCTCATTTTATGTGACCCTCAAGTCCTTCTAAGGTTTAATTTTACATTTGTGCCAGGACTAGATTGATAAATCGACGACTTAATTTTGATGGGGGAAACACATGACTGTAACTTGTGATTTACAACAATGGTTCCCAACCTTTTTCGTTTTGTGTACCCCTAATCATGATCTCACACAAAGAGTACCCCCTATGTCAGTCTTACTCAACTTTTTTTGAGTCACTGCACACTTTTTTGCTTAATTTATTTTCTGTGGCACACCACCTATTGAAATATGGTCAAATTAAGTTGTTTTGGAACACAAAATTATAAATTGTTTACATAGAACATCTTTAAATTATTCTTTAAATGCATAAATGGTGATTGGAAGTTATTTACAGCAAGAAAAAAGCAAAACCAAATTGTAAATCAAAATATTAACACGGATTAACCTTATTTTATAGATTAAATATTGAAAACTGGCATATTTTTCAAGGCACACCTGGCAGCAACTCAAGGCACACTCGTCTTCCCTGGCACATTGGTTGAAAAACACTGCCTTATGTCATGTATTTTTAGGGGTATTTTATCATTACTCATATATTTTCATGTATAACCCTTGCATTTTATTGTTTTAATCTATTTCAAGTCAAACAGTTGCCTCGTAATATGTGTTGCAAACAATATTTGCATTTCTACCTTTCTTTTAAATCTGCTATCATCCCACAGACCCCCTGGCAAATGGTCGCGTACCCCTGGGGTCTATGTACCCCTGGTTGGGAAACACTGATTTACAACACTGTTTTTATTGGTTCTTCTGATGCATGAGATTTGAAAGTGGAGGTTCTTGGTTTTGTAGACGGGAACAACACAAAAATGCATTATTTGTCTTTTAAGACCACATGAGCTACATGACTGACAGTGGATTACACTAAGTGCAACTTGGATGCGAGTCACGCAGAACTTAGAAAGTGCTTAAAACCAATGCGTTGATTTACACCGTGCTCCGACATGTCGACTGCGAGTGCGAGAGTCGCGCGACTCTGCGGAAAGAATCCGCATGAAGTCTATTTTTCCCGGAGACCGCAGCGGTCTGGTACGGCTTTCAATTCATTATACGAGCGTTCTCGCGGGAATCTACGTGACTCCACGTGGCTTTGGACGAAACCGGACCGCAGTTGACAGCATCTGGTGTAACAGGCACTTAGCAAGAAACTCGCACATGTCCCGACCCACACCCGCCTCGCAGTCTGTGTACATCCAGCGTAAGTGAATTTGTTTGTCAGTTTTTTTTAGTAGACAAATAGAAATATATTGACTCAATTCAAAATATCAGTCATACTTTGGTATATGAACATGTGCATTTGGTCAACAACACAATCAGCAGTGAGTTTTATGCCATATGTGACTTTCATGATTATAGCTGTTTGGAGATTTTAACCTGCGCCAAGGTTTTGAACAAAGCTGTTTTAAAATGAAACTGATAACCAGTACCTCAAAATAATAATAATTTTGTGGTTCATATCTCTAAATGCTGGCCCAAGAAATTTTCTCAATAAATAAACCAGTTAAACAGCTTCCCTCACATCTCTCACATTTAATTGTCTTTTATTTACTTTTATGAACATTTCTGTATTTATTTTGTGGAAATAAACAAACACAAATACAAATACAGCTTAAAGTGGTGCAAGTTTCACTTCCAAATACATGATTATTGTCAGTTAAATAGAAGATTAAATTCACAAGCAACAACAACAAAAATGTTAAGCATATGTGGATTAATTTTTTGTATATTTCTTGCAAAAAACTTAAATCTCCAACATTAATCACCACTAGAGGTCATCAGTTTCCAAACATTATAATAAGTAAGTCCTTGTATTTAGAAAGACATTTAACAGAAAACATAAAGCAGTTGTGTTTCCAGACCTCAGTATCGTACATATAATCTGTTTTAATCCGACGCACAGATAAACCCGGAGCTCCCAGTAGATCCGCGCTGAACTGAAGTGACAGGTCCTGACAGATTCTCATCATTTGGCATTTACAAAGAGATTTTCAAAATAAAAGCCGCTGTCATTAGATGTATGGAGCTGCACCTCATACAAACGTGAATAATTGAAAAGCAGTGGAGAGGAACCTGTGACAGACGGCTCCGTGTGAGGAAGAAGAACGCTCACAAACACTATGCATTTATATATATATATGTATGTGTGTGTGTGTTTCTTAATTCAATTCAAAAACCCTGACCTTCACTTCGACAAGGAAATGTTTAAATCATACGAGTAATTAAGGCTAGACCAGACAATTATATGTAGCTCAAATGTAGCTTTAACATTTTTAATCTTGGACCACACACTGGATTGTATTTATTTGTTTATTCACTAAACATTAAGAATCATTGTGCACACTTCATATAAATAATACACGATCTATTTAAACAGTGACCTTATGCTTCACTGTTACTTTATGCATAAAAGACTGTTTATTTGTTTTCTTTTACTGTATTTGTTTTCTTTTATTGATTGATTGATTTTTTAATTTATTTATGTATTTATTTTTTTTGTTTTTTTTCTTTATTTTATGTATTTTTTAAAATTTAATTTTCTTATTTTTAATTCAATAATGATTTATTTATTTATTTATTTATTTAATGTATTTATTCATTTTTAAATTTTCATTTATTTATGTGTATGTATTTATGTATTTATTTTTATTTAGTTTATTTATTTTTATGCTTTCCTTTAGTTTATTTTCTTATTTTTAATTTAAAAATGTATTTTTTAAATGTACCGTTTATTTTATTAATTAATTAATTTATTCATTCATTGATTCGATTTTTATATCATTTATTTTTCTATATTTTTACTTTTACTATTTATTTTTTGTATACATATTTTTTTTCTTATTTTAATTCAATTTTTTTTTTTTTTTCTGAGACCATGAATATTTTTAAACGCTATTATCAGAATGTATGGTTTAAAGGTGTCTTATGTAACTTTTCCGGTGAAGGGCGTCAGCTGCTTGTCTCCATGGAGATGTGTCATTGCTTCAAGGTTAATTTAGAAAATGATGACATTGAGTCATCTATTGCATTTTATTTTAAACTTTATTCATTTTGTGTGTGGATGTTTTTACTGCTCAAAAATATCTTGAAAAGCGTGTTTTATCATGAACTTGCCTTTCCACAGATCTGATCAGTAATTGTTGAGGTGTTGTTGTCTGCATTTGTTTAATGCCACTGTAGAGCACAACATGTAACATCTGCACGAGACAGATACATTATTCATAAAGTTACACAGTTCATCTTTAAGTGTGAAATCAAGAATGGATTTTTACAAACACAAGATACTCATGTAAAACATGATCATCAAATCATATTGAGTTCTTATTGATACAAGCCTTCTAATGTACCTGAAGTGTACTCAAAGTATACCCAGTTTCACAGTGCTTGAACTTTTGAGCTGAAAGAATTAAAAGACAAAATCAAATCTATTCACATAAAAATCTAATGAATAAAAAACACATTTTAATTGTCGTCTCTTTGCAATGAAAAAATACAAAGTCTAAATTTAGATGGCCTCAGCACGCTAATGCATTATAATTCTGTCCTGTTAAAGAAAAAGACTGTGACATTTACAGTGACTCGATGAACTAAAGAGAAATCTTTGTATTTTTCCCTTAAAACTTGCTGGGTATTTGTCACAAACACACATTTAAGCATGTTTTGGAATTATTAAAAGTACATTGTGTCATGTTTCAGTTTCAGGCATCCTCACCTGATCTTGTAAATTAAACCTTTATCTGTCTCCATGGAAACAAGTCAGATCTGTGGAGCTAAATCACTGCAAGGTAAGTACTGCACTATTTTGGTCTTAATAATCTTACCATTCATTCATGCTTTATCAACAAAACAAGCTTCAACATGCTCCTTTTGTGGTTTGTATTTTTGATAAACTTAGAGCTATTCTCTTTTAAAGGGGATAGTTATAACTGCATTTTCTCATCATTACTTTATTCTAAATTGTATTTGATTCCTGCATGTTAGAGTAATCTTGTGTGGTCCTGTAGCCAGGTAGATCACTATAACAAACATTAGTGTTTCAATTATTGCAAGATGAAATATCACGATTTAGTGATTATTCTCAAATGTGTCAACATTTCATTCTCAAGGCCAAACATGTCACTTTTCCTCAAGTTTGTTTTCCTCAATTTTATGAAATCTAATTTTCCAAATGAAAATAAAATTCTAATGCGACAAAAACTTTAGTTTTAATTTAGATTGAAGTAAAAACTTTAAAGCCTGGGTCTAAAATGTTAAAATGAGTTTAGATTGAAAGACTTAATTTTACTTCAAATTGGTAATGACAGTTTTCTGTAATTTATTTATTATTACTATTATTTTTGGTGAATTTTTATTTGACCTTCTGCTGTTTGTTTATCAATATTTGGCATTTTTAAAACACAAATAATTTACTTTTCAGTCCAAAATAAAAACTAAATGTACATAATTATGATATAACATAAAAACATATGTGCATATGTGCCAAAGATTTTAGTTTTTCTATAAACCCAGCCGTTGCTAAAACTGTAACTGATATTTGTCCATTCCTAGATTCTATAGAGGGATTTACTGCATGCGCCCTACTGCGCATGCTTTATGCAGAAAGAGCTCCTTTCCATCTGCTTAGCTGGGGAAACTTCTTTGAATAAAACAATGAAACGGGACGACAGCAGCTGTTTCCATCACTACACGAACCGGTCTATCAGACGTCTGTCTCTTGAAGCTTGAGACAATGTTTTTCTCTACGTTTTTTCACTCACCTGAATTATAAGAATTCAAATTTTACTTCCAAAAATGACGCACTTCTAATAATCTTACCATTCCTACCTGCAGCTGATGCTCAATTGTTCAGAAAATCTTTGTTCTCACCTACCACCTATCCCCACCCACTTTTCTGCATTTACTCGCCAATATTAAAAATATCAACAAAATAATCACATTCATAATAAAGCATGTACGCCTCAAAACGAACATCTCCAGTTTCCAACATTTTAAAAAGAACTCGACTGCTTGCTACAGTTTTGAAAAAGAAGCCAATGAACCTGTTTCTTTTTCCGATGAGTTTTAGATCCATTTTGTGTCTTAGTATTGTCGACTTTTGGAAGTAAAAGTCATTGTCATTATCAACAAACGTCATTATCAACAAAACGCAAAAACTTATTATTCTCTCTACTCCCTATAAAAACCTAGAACTTTCACAGTGTATACTAGAAAAAGTATCTAAAGCAATAAAGTGCATATCCTCGTATCTGTAATCGTGATATTTTCAGTAATATAGACCCAGCGTCACTATATCTCACCACATCCTGTTACAGTCTACATTTCTGCAGCTGTGGGGCCCTTCTTCCACCTAAAGCTGCTTCTCTCTCTCTTTCTCTTTCTTTTTTTTTTACCAGGAGTGTATTGCAGTGCTATGAATCTATAATGTAATCCCCCCAACATGTGGAGACAGACATCATTCAAACGCTACAGTACATTACAATTTCCAACCATCAGATATACGTTGGAAAACGCACGGAAATCCGAGACGTTTGTGTAGCATATGCATTAGCGCCGTGTGTGTATTTAGACCTGTATTTTAGTGCACAGCCGTGTTTTTTTATTGGTGTGGTTTAGTGCTGGAGTTTTATAGAGAAACAGTGCGTGGGGGGAGGAGAATTGTGGAAGTGAATTATGCCTTTTTTCAGAGGGGAGGGGTGGTTATATATGTATGTGTATTGGTGGGGGAAGGGTAAATCATCGGCAGAAGTATATGTATGTATGTGTGGGCTGCAGTGTGCATTTAAGAGAGAGAGAGAGGGAGAGGTAGAGGGAGAGAGGTTTAGGCTGGAGAAGAGGGAGACATGCCTTGTATTAAGTCCACTTGTTTAGGTTTTGTAATGCATTCCTTGTTCGATGTTTGGACAAGATGCTTCATGTGATCAAGTGGACGTCCAGGCTAGCTCCATAATTGTTGTCATTTTAAGACAGACATTCGTCATTGGTTGTTAGCTAAAACTGGCTAAAACTGCTGTTTGGTGCACTGTTGTTGTCATGACAATAAAGTTTAAGGAGCCTATGTTACTCTATTTTTTGTTATATTGTAGTTTTTCATCAGAAACACAGCTGGAGTTTAGTTTACTTCTACTAAAGGCCTTTCATAAAATAAGAACATTTTACTTATTTTGAGGTAAAAATTTAAGTGAAATCTGTCTGTTCAGTAAAAACTTTGACTAACCTGGTTGTTTTGAGCAGAAAATGCTAGTTTCAAGAACTTTGACAAGATTTTTAAGCAAGCCTGTTTTTTGAATTAAAGTAATTTTTATGTCTTAAAAAATCAGATAAAACAATAATCTTAGTAAAACTTGGTCTTATTAAAGGTGGAGTAGGTTATTTTTAAACACAAACACAATTAGGTTTTAAATCTGACAACTTCCTCTCATAAATCCTTCGACACATGGGTAAAATCGACATTGTTCATTTTAGTTGCATTATGGCTTATAAACGTCTTTTACAAACAACAAAGTGAAACTGGAGTGACTGCCCATAGTCAGCCAATCAGAGAGCTGCATTCAGCTCCTGATTAGAACTAAAATTCTTTATTCTTAGTTCAGACAGGCTCAGAGGTTCATTTTTTCACGAAGTGGTGTATTTACTATATACTTTTTAGTGGAAAGCACAAAGTTTACTAATTTACAACTAAAAAAGTTAGCTACCCCACTTTAAGTGAAAAAATCTTAAAATTTGACTTTTAAGATTAATATGCTTCAAGTCATTTTATCTAAGTTGGATTTTTTTTTTTTGCAGTTTGTCAATTAAAAACACTCATTTATCTATGATGTCACTGAAAGTGCTTATGACAGATTAGACATTTTTAGTAAACATAGTAAACATGATTAAGATTTCACTGAACATTTAGCTTGTTTTCACCAGGTTGTATTGGCAAAGTTTATTATTGTCTTTTGTCCAGTAAATATGACAATGTTTAGGGGAATCCACAACTGTTACCTAGCAACTACGTTTTAAATCTGAGCCAAGATCAGTATAAATGACACAAGAGTGATAATGTGATAAATTATTTTAACTTGAAACACTTTAATTGTTTTAAATGATTGTTAAACTCCTGGAAACCGTGTCAGTTGTGTGTAAATTGTCTTTGCATTTTGGTGTTTTTTGACACATAGTATGTGGAGGGATTCTGATTTAGAACTTAAAAAATTCCTGTAAGTTTCTATTTTTAGTTGTCAATTTCTTCATAAATTGCAACTTAACTTGAAAAATCAAAGACAATCACACCAAACTAACTCAAAATGTTAAAAGCTAATAAGGAAGTGTTCTACTGTGTTTATTAAATTCATAAACTTTTAACTTTTTCTTCTCCAACACAGTTATGCCGTGAGCCAGTTATCATACCTTTACCAAATTCCTAAGCTTAAACAAGCCTAACCCTAATCTTAACCCTAACTGTACCCAAATGTCCAAAGAAAACACTTCAAGTAGAAACTTTTGCTATAGCCACCAATGCAAAGTGATAACAGTGTGGCCATTCATTTTTAATGGTTCCAGCTTTAAAGGATCGACTCTGAAGCTATTGTTTTAGCCTGATTTAAACCTATTCATTTCCAGTGCAACAGAAAATACTGAACTTTTTTTCTTAATCTCATTGTAATAACAGATCAAATGAAACTATTCCCCAAAAGAATTCAGAAAAAGTTACACCTCTGTTTATACTCCAGACTAAAATGGTACAGTTGAGGCAAAAAAAAAAGTTGTGTTAAAATTCACTTGATGACATCACATGTGGAAAGAGTGTTTTCAACTTGGAAAGTAGACAGTAAAAAGCAGGTTTGCTCAAACATTTGTGAATGAAACAATGCACATGTTGAGGCATGTTTTTGGTGGGGAACAACACTCAAACATGGATAAAAACTACTACAGTCAGTTTTCAAATATAGAATCTTTAAATCTCTTGATCAGATGTGCATAAGGATTGAGAAAAGTAAAACATGAGATACGTCGTGTGTGCTGTGTAAATTTATCTTGTTTATGTTTATTCAAGATGCTTTGTGCAATCAAGTGGACATTCACATTAGCTCTAAAAACTGTTGTAATGGTTAAAATAGACATAAATATAAATGCTCCTTACAAATCATATTAAAACTGCTATTTGCTGCACTATTATTATTTTGGAAAGCATGCTTAAAAATATGAACAATTATTTTGGGCAAAATGTTCCATTGTGAATCCAATAATACCACTATTTGTTACTCTTTAATAACAATGAGGCTTGATTGGTTCATATCTTTATCTTTATTTTGTATTTTTTGTAGATTCAAGTGCAAGTTTAAACAAGACAATATTCGAAAAAGAGTAGGCAAAGGTTTAACTTAATAAATACATCTTTTAAAGTGTAAAGAAATATGTAGCTTCCAGTCAAACGGAGTATGGCTAAAATTTATGGTTGAAAGAATTTAATATTTCCATGTCATGTCTTTACCAGCGTAAGAGCTAAAGAACAAAAAATATATCACATTACCATGCGTGTTCAGCGTAATAAAACATCTTACATTGACAAAACAGTTAATATAAAAAACAAAACAATAGAAATTACTTAGAAATGTTATCTTCAAAATGTACATAAAAAAAATCTGACTTTACAAAATATATAAAAACACAAGTACATTACAGCTCATATAACTAAACTAATGTTTTTATATACACTGTTTACTCTTTAACATAAAACAACACATTTAAGCATATTTGAAATGTGTTTTTTCTATATATAAATGCTGGATGATTGTCAAAACGTGGACTATACATCCTGGTCAGTAAAGAAACACAATATTTAGGATTATAAACAGGCCCGGCCCGAGGCATAAACAATATAAGCAAATGTTTAGGATCACAACCAGAGGGGGTAGGGAGGGATGGGATGGGGGTCTGCTCTCTTTGGTGAGCTGTATCCAGAGATAAAAACAGAAACACTAGTTAAAATAGACTACAGTATAAATCTCTATGGACAAACTGTATTCTCTTAAACTCTGGCTTATGGCAGCACACAACCAGAATAAAGCATTATATTATACAAAATATATTTATACATAATATTTACAAAAAACAGCAAAAATAATGCACTGAAGTCAAATTTAATGCAGTTACTAATGTAAATATGTTAATTGTTTTTTACAGAAATAAGGGTCTTGGTGCTTTTGTTGAACATATTGTTTTAAATGTAAAGAGAAAGACAGTAATAATACGTTTTACTGCAGCTTGTGTGTGCGCGCATACATTACATTTATGATTGTGTGAACAGGTGCAGGTGTGTGCGCAGACGGAGAGAGACAGAGAGAGGGGGGGGGTGAGGAGAGGGGAGAGAGAGGGAGAGAGGATGAGGAGAGGGAGGGAGGGAGAGGGAGAGAGAGAGGATGAGGAGAGGGAGGGAGAGAGAGAGGGAGAGAGAGAGAGGGGAAAAGAGACAGAAGTAGAAATAAAACAGGAGAAAGGAGGGGGTAGGAAAAGAGAGTTAGACAAACACGAAATGAAGAGATAGAAAGAGATAGTGAAAGAAAAGAGCAAGAGGGGAGAGAGAGAGAGAGAGAGAGAGCGGGGGTGAGAGGGAAAGAGAAACAAAGTAGAAATAAAACAAGAGAAATAAGGGGGTATAAAGAGAGTGAGACAAGCACAAATGGAGAGATAGAGGGAGAGGGAGAGAGAGAGAGAGAGAGGGGAAGAAATAAAGGAAGAGAAAGGAGGGGGTAGGAAAAGAGGGTGACAAACAAGAAATGGAGCAATAGATGAAGATATGGAAAGTAGAGCGAGAGAGAGAGAGAGAGGAGAAAGCAAGAGAGGAGAGAGAGGCGTATAGAAAAAGAGTACAGTAGACAAACAAGAAATAGAGAGATAGGGAAAGTAGAGAGAGGAAAGGGGGGTGAGAGGGAGAGATTAGAGTGGGAGAGAGAGAGAGAAAGAGAGAGAGCAAGGAGAGAAAGAGACAGGTATAAACAAACAAAGAGAAAGAAGGGGGTAGGAAAAGAGAAGAGACAAACAAGGAATAGAGCAATAGAGGGGAATGGGGAAAGCAGAGAGAGAGAAAAGAGGGGAGGTAAAGAGAAACGGGTAGGTAGAAATAAATAAAGAGAAAGTTGGGGTAGGGAAAGAACGAGACAAACAAGAAATAGAGAGAGAGGGAGGTAGGGAAAGGGGAGAGAGAGAGTGAGAGATAGAGAGAAAGAAAAGAGAGGGAGGCAAACAAGAAATAGAGAGAGGAAGGTAGTCAAAGGGAAAGAAGAGAGAGAGCACGAGAGGAGAGAGGGCGAAGGGTAGAAATAAAATAATAGAAAGGAGAGGGCAGAAAAAGGAGACAAACAAGAAATAGAGGGAGAGAAGGAAGAGAGGGGGGGGTGCAAGAGAGGAAAGAGGGGAGAGAAAGGGAAAGAGAAACGGGGTAGAAATGAAGGAAGAAAAAAGTGGGGGTAGGGAAAGAGCGAGACAAATGAGAAATAGAGAGATAGAAGGAGATATTGAAAGGGAAATGGGGAGAACAAGAGAAAGAGAAGAAAGAGAAATGAAATAGAAAGAGGAGAGAGAGAGGAAAGGTAGGAGAGGCAAAAAAAAAAAGGAAGTGAGATGGAGAAAGAGAAGGAAGGTAAAGCTAAGGAAAGAAAGAAAAAAATGGAGAGAGATATAAGTAAAGAAAGAGAGGGAGAGAGGGACAGAGGAGAGAGAGAGAGAGAGTGTGTGTGTGTGTGTGGGCGGAGGGAGGCCGAGCTGCTCTTTGTTTATCTGCATCTGTTTGTATGTGTTTTTTTTCTCCTTCATAATAGAAAATTTGCTCGGTCGCTGCAAACACACTGAGCCTTTCACCGTTTCATCTGCTCCAGGTTGTTTATCTGCGACGCTCTGATGTCACTCACCTGTTCCGTCTTATTTACAGTAATTAAAACAGCAGCGACAACAGTTTTCACACGATTTTAATTTAAAGTGATTCGGAGAAAACGGCGCGGCGTGTTGCACGAAGCCAAATCACGAATTAAGTCGTCATTATCGCCACATTACACCGGCTGTTTGTGAGCAACGTGAAAACAGCAGAAGTAACTTTGCTTATTAGTCAATGCTGCAGAATTTAAACGTGAATACCAGTGATCATTACATTATTGTTTTGCAAAAATTGAATATCGAGTATATTGTGGCTACAAAAGAGATCATTTGCAGTAAAATTGAATAAGTTATGCAGTATTTTCCTAAAGACCAGGCAAGTTTAACCTGATCGCCAACAGAACAAGGATAAAATACCAAATTTTACTTGAAATTATGAAAAAATAATCAACAAAATGTACTTGTTCTACTCTTTAAGACAGTCAACCCTACTCAAATCACGATAAACACGACGCCATTCTGTCATTTGTTTTCACTTAATAGAATATTTAAGGTTGTTGTTTTTCCAGTGTAACTAATTTGAATACAGATTTTAACACATTTATCTTGAACTGACCAAATATCATTACCGGAATTCGTCAAAAAATTATCAAGATGTTTATTTGTGTCAATACTGTCCAGCCCTAAAAAATACATTAACCCCTTAAGGAACCAAGGGTGTGTGTGTGTGGTACCTCCCACTTGTGTTAGTTTTCTCATAAAATTAATTTATTAACTTTCTATGTATTTAGAAGGGGAAAAAAAGTAGATGTAGTTAAATTACCTTCAGCTTTTAAAGAGGAATTGTACAAACCCCAAATTTGCTCAAACTTGTGTTATTCTGCCACTAGCTACAGAGCTGTTTATATTTACACATTTTTTTTAGGCTGAAATGATTTTCTGATTTTCTTTTGTACAAGTTTAGTTCTCCTTTATAATTAAGGTCAATTAGACTTCAGAAGCCAAAACTGTAAAGCCTCAGTTTCACAAAGAGCCCAGTCATTTGTTTGTGCTCTAAAGGGTCCAGAAACATATTTTGTTTGAATTTTAAACAGTTTTTGGTTCCTTATGATTTTTAAACATTTTTCAAATAAACACAAAGAGAATAGATGTTTTTATCTCTCTCTTGTTTGAATTAAATGAATGGAATTTTTGGCCAAATGAGATTAAAATTGTAAACAAACTTGGCCTAATGCCCAGTCTTCCCTTGTAGGAACACAAGAAGATTTATAATGAAAGTTACACTAATTGCTTCTATTTTGACAACGTGTCTCTCAAATTCTAAACAAATAAATTATGTTTTTTTGTTTAACTTATGTTTGAACAGGTTTTAAACATTTCTGAGCAACCTATAGTTTATGATTAACACTCTATAACAAACCATTACTGAACAGTTTTATTGACCAACTAACTACTAACTTACTATAGACCTGGGCATTTTAACATGGGCATAATATTAGTTTGACTGAGGGGTGATTAAGTAGGTACATTTCTGTGCACTCACTCAGTTCATGGCTCATTCTCGTCGCTCTCGCAGCTCAACTGTGAGTCAGTGTATAATTTGAAAGACTCCTGCCAGTGCAAATGAGTGCATTTTTGTGCTATGGTGATTTCTATGCAGTTTTCTCTCTTTTAATTGTAGGGATGGCAACACATTCTTCTCTTTACTGCTGACTGTTTACTGTGTCAGTGGCAGAAATCAGCTGGGACATGTCTCGTATAAAAGTGGGACATGACTGAAGCTCAAAACTGGGACTGTCCTTAGGTCACCCTAATTATATATATATTTTTTGCGTTTTTTTATTGACAAATTGTGAGCTTGGGTTTTGTAAAAATCAAATCCTCCTCAATTTACCTTGGTACATTTTAGGGCTGCACGATTGTGTTAGTAGTCGGATTAGTTGGATGATTTTTCTTGTGGTTAATCGATTAGTTTCTTAACAATGACTTGAAGACAAATTTAAGCTTTAATATTGTTACATCAAAACGTTCTGGATATTTTAGGGTTGTCAAAAGTATCAAAAATCAGAAAATAATCTGGTATTGACACTAGATACACATCGATACTTCAAAAGTTACATTAACAGGACAACATTTTATATTTTGTGAGGAGTTCTAGAATAATCCTGAGCTTTATCAAAGCTTGTAAAACCAAAATGTTTAACAAGTATTTGTATTTTGTTGAAAATCTCTATTGTTTATAAATTTGACGTTAAAAGAACATTAATTATCACCAGTGTTGGGTAAGTTATAAAATTGTAATACATTATATACTACTTACAGAGACAAAAATGTAATACATTTGTATTACAATATTACTGTCTCAAAAATGTAACTGAGTTACACTACTGTGAGTTACTTTGAGTTAATCACACATTTGTTTAGACATCGTACAGAACTAATCCTGTTACATTTACACTTGATTAATGATTCATTTTTGGAAATGTGATGTCACAATACATTTTACTCATAATATTTTATTCCCTTTTAAGCCAACAGACAGTGTTTTTTTTTTTTACATCAAAAACTTTGAATTTATACAATTTTCAAGTAATTTCTGTTCAATCTGAATCTTTTCCACAACTCGTGGCTTTTATGGAACCTAAAGAAAGACCAGTTAATGATCATTCGATTACTAAATTAGTTTGTGATTAATCGATTAACATGTTGTTATATCTAGCCTATATATGTGCAGGGAAATATATTTGCATGTTCTAACTATATTTCAACGTAATTTCCCATGTTGATTATAATTTATACCACGTACATATTATTTTAACACTCAAACGTGTTGTTAATCTGCATTTACCAAAATAAACCTCATTTCCGTTCGTAAACTCCGCGTGTCGCCTTTACTTTGACAGGTCTCGCAGCTACTTCCGGTGCGCGCAGACTGACGCTGGCTTGAAGATGGAGCAGCTCTTTGTATGAGTTTGTCCGCGAGGTTTGAGAGACACAGCACCCACGGAGCGAGCACGAGCGCGCCTGCTGCACCCCGGGACAGACACAGCAGCAGCAGTAGCACCCATCTGTCCCAAACTCCTCCACGGGACACGGACAGCACGAGGACACCGCGTCGCTTTCTCCGTGCGTCATTTTTTTGTGCTTCTTTTTACGCGGGACACTGGAAGTTTTAACTGCAACGGCGCTAAGAGAAAGAGAGAGTTAAACTTAATTCCACCTTTAATCTCTTCGATGCGACGATTCAAAACTGCTCAACTTTATTAAACATCACATTTAGCAGGCAGCACAGAAGAGCGAACAGTCTGCGTGCGTAAAGACGTGGATGTACCGTGAACCATGGATGTAAGCGTGTACCCGCCTCCACCTCAGCCTTTAGCCGCCACGGACCACACCAGACTGGGGGCAACTCTCCTACCAAGACCCGGCGTTTGGGAACAACAAGGTGCGTGTCATTTTACTCACTGAAAACACATCTCCAATATGTTTTTCTCCTTCTTCCTGATTAGTCTCTGTTGGTGTTGTGATCCGTGCGTACGCGCCACGCCAATTAACTTGTAATTAATTGGTTTATTAGACTGCAGTTAATTAAGGAGGCAGTGAAGGTAACCACATCTTGTCTTTTTCATCTGATCCTCCCATTTTAACAAAGGCGTGCAATTTACGTCTAGGCTTAGTGTCACGAGGGTAATGATAGGCTACCTTATAATTAAGGTTTCAGCGCTCCTAATTGAAGGGTAATTAACCATAAATGAGGCCAATTTTAAACATCTCCAAAAGGCAAGTCCACTGGGTATAAACGCGATAAGGTTTTTTGTTAAGACGCACGTGTGCCACTTTTCCCCTTTTGCTTTTAATTGTGTATAATAAGGTCTCGTGTCTAGTTTTCCCTCCAAAGAGTTCAAAGGCCACGATCAGAGCGCAGAGGTGTACGTTGTGTGGATGGACAAGACGACCCGGGGTCATCACAGCAGCGGCACCTCCACGTTTGATGCCGGTTGTGTAGTCACGCGGGGCTATTGTCACAGTGGGGTGTTGGACTCGGTGGGACCTGCCTCCGGTGACAGTGATGAATGACTAAATTATATCATTAGGCTGGGTTTGCCCGGTCAAGTTTATTAACCACCAGAGATATTTTCAATTATAAGTGAAGAAAATATTGTAGGCTGTAAGAGTGAGACTGAAATTTTGTGTGTTTTGGATGTAGGGATGTCACGTTATCCAGTTTCAGTGTTTACGATGATTGCGAGACAAAATATCACGATTTAATGTCACAGTTATTCGGATTATGACCACATTTCATTCTCGTTTTCAAATATGTCACTTTTCCTCAAGTTTGTGACCAATTTTATGAAATCAAATTCTACTAATGAAAAGAAACGTAATATTTCTTTCATTTATTCATTATTTCTATTAATGTTTTGGCAATTTTTTTATTTGACCTTCTGCTGTTTGTTGATACCAATATTAGAAAATGTACTTTTCAGTATAAAATAAAAACAAAGTATATATTTGGGACATAACATAAGAACATAATTGCCAAATCTTGGTGTTTTTCTATAAACTTAGCTGTTTATCTGATGTTTTGTCCACTCATAGTTTCAATAGAATGAACTGTAAGAATTTTATTTTACTTCTAAAACTGCCATAATTAATATTTTTTTGTTCTTACAACTCTATTGTGACTTGAATAATGATTAGGCTGGGTTTTCCCGGTCAAGTTATTAACCACCAGATATATTTTCAATTAGAGCTGGGCGATACTGACAAAAATGAATATCGCGATAATTTTTTGACATAACCTGAAACGATAATATTGACAGTCCAATATAAACAAGTTAAAATGTGTCTTCAAATGTTAGTACACTGGAAAAACGACGACCTCAACTGTGCCAACAAGCTTAAAATAGATTAGTAGTAGTGTTTATTATTTTCTTTTCATAAATTCAATTAAGATGTATTTTTCTTTTTTTTTATGTATGAGATCTTTTATGCTTGTTCCATTTTCAATCTTAGTTCAAGCCAATGAAAATCTACTCAAAACCTGCTAAATACTAATTATTGTTGTCTATTTATGTTTTTTAATGTTTGTCAAATGGTGCAGAAACCTCCTGTTATACCCTTATTTCATGTTTTGTGAAGAATAGTGTACAAATTCTATTTAATTTGTATTGTAAATTAGCTTTTTTGTGGCATGTTTTTACTGCACGAATACTCGATATTCAATTCTGCACATCTTAAAAGCAACAATCACGATAATATCTACATTTGATATATTGCACAGCTCTATTTTCAATTATAGTCTGGAAAGTGAAGAAAATATTGTAGGCTATAAGAGTGAGACTAAAATTTGCATATTTAGGATTAAGTTACAGCTGGAAAAATACTTCAACTATGATTTGATTTGCAATTTATGTTTTAAAAATGAGTTTCACATTAGTTTACATTTTAATAAGTCCAGAAGAACTGACAAAAAGGCTCTAAACTTTAACATTTGCTGAATATTTAGTAGTGGTTGATAAAATGCTGTTGTTTCTGGCTAAAATTTGCCAATTGTGTCTGCATTTCATTTGCGATTCATCTCGTGGTCTTGTTACCCATATTTTAATTCACATTTCCACACGCTGCTGTTATAGATTTGCACTGACATTTAGCTTGTTTTGTCCTACTTTTCATTTGTCGCAGGCACTTAGTTGCGACATTAATCACAATCAAACAAAATCCTGCCGTTTGAATGATCTAAATTCACAAATTACAAAAAAATTAAAGCAGTTTTTCTTCTACCAACACCAAAATATTCCCTCTTAGTTGCTAACCACTGTTGACAGCGCCTCAAATTTGCATCGGGTTCTTGTAATAATGCGGTGCAAATGAGTTTCTCCACTAAAATGTCAAAATTATACATGACTGAGTGACTATGTAAGCACTTTTCTGGATTCAAACTAAAGAAAACAGAGCACACAGTCGACTTATGTTCTGTTTGAAATGGCACAAGTCATTGTAATTTCATATCCTCATTACTATTTCATATAATGGGCCTCAAAAGCTTCTATTTGATCCATTATATCTTCACTACAGTTAAACCTTACATTAGTGGAATTATAAAAAGCTTGTCCCAAAGAGAGTCCCACAGTTCAGTGTCTCCTTAGAGAGTTTATTTATTATTATGCAAATGAAGATGTTGCTAATGTTTAACTTAGCATTTACTATCTTAACAATATAATGTGAATGTTGACAGTAATATATCTTTATTAAACATTAGATTTATTTGTAGGCAAGCAGTGCTCAACCTTTTTCTTGTAAGGAGCAGTACAGTGACAATTTGTTTTCCAGGGCTGGTTGGGTAGCACCAAAAACAAAACGTAAAATGCATATGATTATTGTGTATATTTTGTTTTTATTGCTTGAATTTGCTGTAGGGCAGGGCGATATGGACAAACATGTATATCTAGATATATTATGTTGATATCACGAGAGACAATGTACAGTATATCTTGACATCTTTAAAATTAGATTTTTAAGGGAAATAGAAAGTAGAAATGTAAATTTTCATTTAAAAAAAAAACATTTTAGTTGTGCCTTTTGCCTACTAAAGCTAGATTCCATGATTCCAAACTGAAAATATTATTGATCTTCTCTTTCTCTTGGTCACTTTTCTTTAACTGTAAACGCTTTTCATCAGTTTTAGGAGCTCTTTTTCATCAGTGATACAATATGGCTAAATTAATATCTTGTGCAGTACATATATCAATATATTTATCGATATCTATATATATTGTCCAGCCCTAATTTGCTGTTTGAGTTAAGGGGTGCTATATTTTCAAAGTAAAGCACAAAGAAGAAGTGGAAAAGAAGAAATAAATTTTCAAAGATTTTCTGGGTTTAAGTTTTTGGACCCCAGACCTGTGGTTGGGGCCCCTGCAGTTATATCACCTTTTAATAAAGCTAAAATAGTATTTTAAGAACCATTTTCAGACAACAGTACATTAAAATGACGCTAAAATCTTGCGGTTGAGGTTCAAGTCTATAGCTCTAACATGAATAGATCATACATTTAACTACAATGGGTAGAAATTTCACTTCATATTATCATTTTGTCTCCTTTTAAGGTCACTTTATTAGCTATGTGCACGACACAATAGACCTATTAATTTGGCAAACCCCCCAAAACAGAAAAAAAAGTAATTGATGATCTCCTGCAGTTTGTATTATATATTTATGTGTATTTTACGGTAATTAAAGTATGATTTCAATTTACCTCGATAAAATCCACTCACATTTCACTCATAATATCTTTTGACAGATAATAAAGTACAAGAAACGGTGTAATCTTTTTGCAATTAAACTGTTCACGCAGTATCTTCCAGCTGTAAATGTGAGATATATTATGTTAAAGTTTGATCACTGAGGAGCCTGTGGTTAAGTCCTATTTCATTTAATCAAGTTGATATAGAGGCTTTTCACATGTGCACAATTATAAGACCTATTTTATGTACTGCCTGCAGTCTCAAAGCCACATTCAATTACTTACAGCTGCCGATAATAGAGGCTCGTACTGTATATTGTGAATGATTCAAATGTACACTCTGAAAACTGAACACTTAACTCTTTCACGGCTGAACTCTGTGCTCTCAATGGGCTACATGTAGTTTTGAACTGATAGCTCATCGAGATTAGGTTAAAATAATTGTCATAATAGATGGTTTCTCCTCAACTTTCTGTCTGTTTCTTTAGCTTTTAAGTGCTTTTTTTCCCTCCAGAGAGCGTTTGTTTGGCAAAAAATGTATTTAGAAAGCTCTTCCTGTTGTCACGGCACGGTGCAGACTTTAGCTAGCTTGTTTGCTAACGGAAGTTTATACTGTTGAGCAACAAACGGACTAAAATCATCTGAATTAGGCATGGAAAGGTAATGAGTTGAACTGTGTGTGATCCTTAAGTCTGTCAGTGAGAAATATGAGAGAAACAAAAGTGGTGTTGTGTTTTGCTGCTTTTCTGCCACTGTTTACCTGAATTTCTCTTATTGCATGTCACATACAAACTCAGTATTTAACAGTTAGTTGTGGTTGTGTATATTATCAGTCTGCAGCTGCTTTTTCCTATTTTAGTTGTGTTTGGACTGGAGTACTTACAGGATAAACTCTCATTCATTCTTGCCACTCACTGCTGATGTTTAGATTGCTGGGATGTCACCTGCACACCCTCTATGCATTTCTGAAAGAGAATAAATGCAAAACAAAATACAATTGTATGTATTCTCTTTAAAGTAATACCATGTAACTTCCTGGAGGTTAAAATTATGTACATGTTCCCACTAAAATACAAAGTTAAACCTATTTTGCAACATGCAGATCAGTTTTAAGCCTCACTGTGGAATATTATAGCTAGAACAACAACATCTCCATGGAAACAAGCTTTAGGAAGCCCTCCTGTTATAGTCAATTGTGGGGAAATGCAAACCAGCACACTAGGGATGGGACGATATACGATGTTATCACTAATTGTGATAATGAAGGGCCGCAATTAAATAATCGTGGCGTTTTTTCATAATTGTGATAATCGTACGTGACGATAATCGCAATTAAAGCAGCAAGCGCGCCTGTGGCTTCATACGAGCATCTAAAATCTGACTGCTGTGAACCCAGTAAGAAGCTGTATTATGGTTAAACAAAGAAAAGGTTCATGTGTTGAAGTTAATTAATGACTCTGAGACAAAGTTTGTAGATTTTTGCTCAACATTGTAAACATTTGTTCACTTTGAATCATTATTGATTGTACTTAGACAAAAATACAACAAGTAGTTGTTCAAACACAGACATATTGTGCGCTAATAAATATTTCACTGATTTTGAATCTGTGCTCTTTTACCTTTACCCTAAATTATTGTGATAATATCGTTAATCGCGATTATTTTGGTCACAATAATCGTGAGTGTAAATTTTAATATCGTCCCATGCCTACCTCACACATTATGACGTTTTTAGTCCAAACAAAACAAAATCAAATTAAGACATGCTTTTATTCAAGCAAATATTTTGACTAAAAGTTACACTGTGCCTTTAATTTTAAATTTCTTGTCTTAGGATTGTTGTTAAGTGATATTAAGACCTAAAAATATTGACATTTAAACAGTTCTTTTGTTTCTAATAAAGTTGAAGCTAAAACAGCTACAATCTGAATGTAAAACTATGATTATTTTTTCTGATAATTAACAAAATTATGCTCTACAGAAGCAAATACTGTCTACCCTTTCTGTCGCAGTAAACATTAACACTGTTTTTGTACAATCCCCCACTTGGACCACAAAACGTGTCATTTTCAAGTTTGTTTTTTCTGTCGAGAGGTGAAGTACAAGTGCACAAAGTGTCACCTAACCTCAGTTTTGTCAACAGAAGAAAGAGAGTGCGATAGTTGTGGGTTTCGCGTCGCAAATATAGATTCTGACTCTTTGCTTTTCCTAGAAGCAAAACGAGAATGTTTAAATGAGCAACAACAACATTCAGCAGAAGGTTAAATATTATGAAATGATGGCGGAAACCGGGGCTGCAGCGGTTATGACTGCTGCAGCAAGTTAATCACGTGTTATAAGTGTCTTTTTTTAAATTAACTTGTTGGTTTTGCGATGAATGTTTTTCATGAACAATACTAGCTTTTAATTTGGGCTGTTTAAAGTGATAAATTGTGATCACTTTCTGAAATTAGGCCTGTCAAAAGTTGTGAAAATCTGTTATTAATCGACACAGAGCAAGTATTGATCCTAAAAAAATATGACTTTAACACAACACAATCTGATTTTTCTGATTAGTTTTTAAATGATCTACTACAAACATAAAAATAACTACAAGACCATGT
This sequence comes from Mugilogobius chulae, assembly GCA_038363315.1. Lineage (NCBI taxonomy): Eukaryota > Metazoa > Chordata > Actinopteri > Gobiiformes > Gobiidae > Mugilogobius > Mugilogobius chulae. Next base: position 35,269,505 of record CM076395.1, on the reverse strand, counting down.
TTTTTCAACTATCACTTTGAGTTTAAAATGTCAAGATTGTCTAAAAATCTAACCAAACAAACTGCATTTTTCAATCAAGTGCGTATTGAGATTCGAGTATATTAGGTTTAAGCTTAAAATGTAAGTATAATGACTACACTAAATGAACTGGAAAGTTAAAGCATAACTTTGAGACATTCTGCATGGATTCATGTCAGTTATATTGTGGAATATTCTAAAATAAACATTTTTATTGAAACAAGCAGGAAACCCTTCAAAGAGTTCATTTTAGGAAGATGCAAGTGTGCACAGAGTTAAGACACCCATTTAAAAAAAATATTGCTTACAATGCAAAAGCTATGTATCTAGACTTGCTTAAAGTGACTTAGATTCAGAAGTTTAATCTGGATTTGAGTTCCTTTAACTGGATAAGTTTGAATTACTTATGTAAACCCCTTGTTTCTGACTGGTTCTAAAAGAATTAGGCTTAAAATAAGAATAAGAATAACAAAAATTTCCAATGGGATAAGAGCAATTTTCTTAACCCATTGGCAAATAATGTGGTTCGAAATAAAAAGTAATGTCTTGAAATCAATTCAAAACGTTGGAAACAAGAAAAAATGATCCAAGTGTTAATTTGGTCAAAATGCTTGAAATTAGGGTTCAAATCCCAGAATCAAACAATTTTAACTTTCACATTTCACTTTTTGTAGTGTAGTCTAAGAAAAATATTCAAGTTTTGTTCAAGTCTGTAACTTGGTTTAAAAGTTATAAGTTGGGCTTTAATCATGTGCTTTACAGAAAGTTGACTGTGAACTGATAATGAATGATTGCAAATGAAATGAATGACTTTCAATGTGATTAATTGCAGACATAGGAAACATTATCAGTGTTGTATAAAGAAATAATAATGATTTGTTAATGCACTGGGGAAAACAATCTTAAAAATTAAGCTTTGTACTTCTTTCAGGTGCAATGACAACTTTCAAGTTAGAAAAGGCTTTTACTCTTTTCAAGCAAAACAACATTCAGTATTTGATAGAAAGAAAATCAATCATAATATATTCAAAATTTGATTATTTAAAATATGACAAATGTGATAAATGAACTATTTTATTTGATATTGTTTGTTTTCTATTTTAATTAGTGTCAGGATCTAGAATTAAGTTAATTAAGAGTTAGATAACTGAGCTTTTCTTGTTTTCACAGTTTTTGCAATCTGAACTTGTGCTGACCGACACCAAGAACAATCTGAGTGACATTTCAAATACCAGGCCAAACACAGACTTTAATTATTGTGGTGTAATAAGATAATTATCAGTGTCACGTGTGTGTTGAGTAAACAGTCATCAGGCTCTTTGTTTTGTGTTTTAAAACTGATTAAAGGACCGATACTACACTCATTTATTAATCTTTGTTATGGTGTTTTTTAAAGTAGACGTCATTTCATTCACATGTTTAATCAACAAATCCTGCACATTTAAGCTGAGTTTTTCTACCAAGTTGAAAACACTATGACACCTCTGGAGTACTTATTAGGTGCTACATTAGGACATAATTAAACATTTGATTTGTTAAGACTTTAAACAATTAAGACTGTTTGGGTTTAGTTGCAGTGGTTCTTAACTTTTTTCTTTTGCGAACCCTAAAATAACCGTTGACATTTGCGACGGCCAATTACAAAATGTAGACTACTGCAAAGTGATGAAGCAGTCTTATGTTTTTATTATGAAGACATGAGCCTATAACTAGATACAGTAACTTAATCTTGTAGACCAGTGTTTTTCTCAACCAGGGCATTTAAAAAACTTGGAATGTTTTCAGACTTTAAAAGACGTTAAAATTCAATGTTAACTGGATTCAAGCACGTTAATTGTTTTCCTTTTTGAATCAGTTTTGACAATTTGTGAAGATTTGGGGACATTCATTAACACAAGAAAATACAATAATGTTCATCTACCATTAACAACAGAGTTAAGGGTACTTGGAGCACAAGACTAAGCTTAGGAGGTATTCGGGACGAAAAGGTTTGGGAAACACTGTTACTAAGAATTTGCATCTGTCACTGTTGGAAGGATTTTAAACCTTGTGCAAGATATCAATAGGGCTGGGAAATATAATAAAAATTGAATTGTGAGCTCATCCTTGTAGCAATCTGCTTTTTTTTTTTTTTTGTTAAATTGTCATATTGTGATCCACTATTTCTGCTCAAATAGAGTTTTTTGGTAAAGTTGCCAAGGTTCCCAATGAGTGAAAACTGGATTTAAGTTACAGCAGCAGAAGATTGTTAGTTAATTTACTTCTTAAAAGCTGTGCAGAAATATACTTGTATAGCCATAAAATCAAGAATCGTGTTATAAATCTTTGGACTTATTGCCCAGTCATCAATCTTAAATTTCACATCAGGATATCCAAAGAAATCATTTCCCGACCTCCAGATCGAAAAGCACTGGCTCCATCAGTGAATTGGCTGATGATAGTGTCAGAGTCAAATCAATTTTGTTGTAATCGACAAATTCTTTTAACTAGATCTTCCTGAAACAGCAACAAAAAGGCAGAGTTAGCTGAAAATTTGGGAGCTCTCTTCTGTATTGTTTTTTGCATAAATGTCAAAGCATTTCAAGCACAGACTGGGTCAAATCAAAAAGATATTCTTTCCACTTTTTTTTTTTTACTCTGAAAAATGTATCCACTAGACATGCCTTTAGTCAACCATTTTTTTTGACGGAATACAGCTCTACAAACTACTTACACAAAGCATTCTAGCATCAAAACCTGCTAAATTTGACAATTTAAAGATGGGGTAGCTGATTTTCACTCCACAAAACCTAAAGCAAGGTCCAACTACTTAGTTTCTAACTCTCTCAAATGCTTCAGCACAAGATAATATCCACGTACATTATGTTTTTCTTTGCAATTAAACCTTAAAAACATATTTTCACAGACGGCAAAAGGAGACTGGAGGCGACCACTCAAGCACAGCCAATCAGAGCACTGCATTTGGCTCTCAAAGAGAAATAAAATGTCTTTTATTTTGATTTAGACATGACACAATGATCTGATTTTGTCACAATCTGCTGCTTATACATTATACTTTTTGGTAGAAAAGATTAAGTTAAGAATGTACAACTAAAAAATAAACTACCCAATCTTTAATGGAGTAATGTCACAACTTACAGCATTTTATCTTTGGAGATTTGGACAACTCTGGTACGATTATAACAACAAAACATTACAATAATCCCAGCAGCTCACAGGAGTCAATTTTGTGTAATATCAGGCTCTTAAAATGATTGAAAAGTAATAAGTTTGAATTATTATTTTCAGCCAATCAACACTTTTTTTGCTCTCAGCTTTGTAAATAACTTCTTCTTATTAAATCCGCGACTTGCTTCATAATAACAAACTTCATCCGTATCAGCAGCGGCGTTGGATTTTTGTATTCGAGCAAAAGCATGACTTGAAAACATAATGACACTCGCAGTTGGTAAATCAGATTTGGAGAAACTCGATACAACTCATGTGTTTGCGATCGATCCGGCGCCGTTTTCTGCATCGCGGACCTGCGTTTTTTAAACATAAATGTGATGTACGCTTTGATGTGAGGCTCTTTCGTGTTTTTGTAAAAGATTAAAGGGTTCAGAAATGTGCTGTACAGTAATGTCAGGCGAGCCAGTTCATAAAGACGGAGATGTAGATGGCATGTTGGGGGTAGGGAGAGAAGGAAAGAGAGAGAGAGAGAGAGAGTGTAGTTGGGGGTAGGGTTGAATGTGGCGATGTATTGGTGCCGTTGGGGGTGGGGCCTTAAAGGTTTTTGCACTATTTTTCCCTCTGTCTTTTGATTCACGGCTGGCTGCAACTGATAGACAAGTATTATACGGCGCGGAGTGATGAGATTGAAACAGAAACGAATTGAAAAGAAGATTTTTTTTCTTTGTTGCAAGTGAAAATAAATGGGAAAGAGAGGTGTGTGTTACTTTACAGATGTGAGGATTGGGCAGATGTTCTGTGCAGGCTTTGTAGTCCAACCAGACGAATGAATATTAATGTAGAACTACCTCGAATATAATGCAAAGGTTAATCTGTAACATCATGCATATGTGTCTGAGTCCAGTTCATTTCTGTCTTAAAAGCTGCACAATACAGTTGAATCTAGAGCTGGAAAATGTATCAAATTTTAGATAATGTTGATAATCTTGTTTTGTATATCGTGCAGTAAAAACATCATCCAAAAAAGCTCATGTACAATGAAATTAAATAAGTGATGCTGTACATTCTTAAAGACACGACAAGTTTAAATATATCAGAATTTGTAGTGATTCAAAGCTTCATAAAACAGGAAAATTAATTTATAATGGGAGATTGCTGCACTTTAGTGATTGATTTGTCAAATATTTGTCTGATAATTAAACACACTAGAAAGAAATTAGAAAACAATGGACAATATTTGCCTAGAATTAGAAGTATTTTACATGTTTTGAGTAGATTTTGATTGGTTTGGACTTGCCAACAGAACAAGCATTAAATGTCTCAGTTTACTTAAAGAAAAACGCACACTAATAGTTAAGGTACACTATTGTCCACATAGGGGAGATTGTCTTGGTGGTGCTGCAACAATCACACCAGCATACAGGCTTAAGACAACACATTAAAAACACACAAGTGACTAATCCTGACTAAACAGGGTCAGTTTAAACAAGATTATTAGAGAAATACAATAATAAAGTTATACATACATGTTAGTCCCTAAAGGGTTGTGTTCACATGAAGAATTGATGATGGGATACCATTTCATAATTTTAAAATTTGTTATACTTGCACTTGGACATCGTTCCCGACAGAAGCAGCTCAAACTCAGAATTTAGCACGTGTCTGGTCTTTAGATTTTTTCAGAGCCTCTCTGGCCAGTGACTATTTGAAATTTGACCAATATGAAGCTAATGAGAGACTACACCAGTTTAAAACAATAAATACTCAGAAGATCAGACAGTGACTGAGTTGTGGTGAACATTAAAGAAAACATGTTAAAAGACTTCACAAATCAGAAGAATATTTCACCAGAAGACACTTGTGTTTTTTGTATGTTTAAGATTACACTAGAAAAAGGCAAAGATAAAACATCACCATGGAAACAAGCAGGGGCGGAGTCTTAGGCTCTGTTTCCACTAGCCTTTTTTATCTGGTACCAGGTACTTTTTTAGTACCTGGTTGGCTCTGGTTCTAACCAGGCCGAGCTGATACTAAATTGTTCTAACTAACACTGATTGGCCAGACCACAAGGTTACCAAGGTGTTTCCATAGATATTGGTTTGTTGTGGGCAGTTACTCTGGAGATAGTACCACATTCTAAAGTGCAATGGAGACGCAACCAAACCGAGTAGAGTAGAGCCGAGTAGAGTAGAGTAGATATTAACAGGGCTAGTGGAAACGCCCCATTACACAGTGCACTTTTACTTTAGACTGCATTTGTTCAATTATTTCTCACTTTATGAATAAAACCCAGCTAACCTTGTTTAGATCTTTGCAGAAACATCCTAAAATGTATGGAATCAGATTATATTTTAGTTAAAGTAATGTAACCTCAACAGAATCTAACACAATAAGAAAGGGATTAGTAAAAAGATCATTGCCTTTTATGTATAAAGTGCAAAATACTGTGAATAATTATAGGAAAACAATGATAAGCTTTGATGAAATAAAACTAAAATTATGTGTATTATATTGTAGATCAATCATGGTTTCCAATGTTTTTTTGTCCTATTTTCTGTCTCACTTTTCAAGTACCTATTAGTGTGAGATTTTAAGTAAATACCTTGTTTTTTATGGTATTTTGTCGGTTTACCATTGCATTTTCTTGTTTGAGGAAGATTGAAGTCCCCAAATCCTTTGAAATTATTAAAAACTGACCACAAAAAACTAATTTAAGATTCAAATAATGTTGAAATTCACCTTTTTTAAGGTCTGAGTCAATTCCAAGTACAAGTAAAGTGCTTGTCAATGGTCCTCGTACCTCTGGTTGGGAAACACTGAAGTAGATAAACCTATTTAAGTCTGCACTTTTATCCTTATAGTGAAATTGTAACTTTGGCGGATGTTGTGGCACCAAAAACGATGAATTATCTTGAAGTTTCTTATCCTAATAGTGAAAACAAGTTGCAGCCACTTACATTGCCTCTTAATACATTTCATTTTAGTGCCAGGCATAACAATAGGACTAGATTACGACTGGTAAAGCCACCTCCTGCTTAGCGAAGATACAAGTAAATTGCATTTTTGTGTGTATTTATAGACATCAAATAGACAGCGCCTGAAAGTGCCCATCAAATTAAGTGGAAGGGGCGAACGAGAGACACAACACTTCATGCTAAAGTTATTCCGAGGCCTGTGATTCGCGTAATTGGTTTAACATTTGAACAGTGGAGCAGCTTGGGTATACAAACACGGTGAAAGAAAATGTTGTAAAATGGACAGAAAGAGAAACAGGGCTTGTATGAGAGAGAAAGAGAGAGAGAGACAGGGTGTAATGTAAACATGATGATTGTGAAAGCTGGGTGAGGTATTTCTAAAGCAAATAGACTGATGGGAGACAGCGGTGAAGGTTGGGAACGAAGGACACACAGAGAAATGTGAAAAGATCATCCTTGTGCAGAGTCATTGAGACCAGTGGGTTTCAATAGGCTGTGTTTTCTCATTAGACTCAATTCAGGCTCCTTTAAAATACGTCAGAAAGGTTATTTTTTCATCTTGACTGTCGCACAAATTATGAGTTCTGTACAAATGGCAAAAATATATATGTTTGCAATATATTGAATTTTGGATAAGATCTTCAATGTTGTTTTAGAGAGATGCAAAAATTAATATTGTTTTGTGATTTTATTAAAAACAAAAGAGATCCTGTAACATTTATCTAACATTACATGAGCTAATACGTCATTATCACTTTTATTGCTGACTGTGAAACAAAATTGTTGCTGTAGTAAAAACAATATTGAGTCAGTCTGACAAAAATCTGTTGTCTTTTTTAGTTACTTATTAGTAAAAATGAGAATCCAGAATAAATGAAATGACTTTCTTACTGTAAGATTAGCCATAAAAGCAAAGTTGAAGTTATAAAATGCTTGATATTTTATGCTTGTTTTCATTAGTAAGTCGATCAAAATTATAAAACAAAATCACTAACTGCAGACATTTATGAACATGTTGCCTTATTAAGATGTTTATTTTCCTGAGTAAACCTCAGTAAGTAGCTCTGTAAACACATATTTTACAAAAAAAATGAGTTCTAGCATATTTTTATGGCTCAAGTAAAAAAAAAAAAAACACGCTACATTTGAAGAGTTTGGGCCCAATTTATTAAATGGTCGCTAGGAAACTACCTAGCGTGATGTCATCATTGATGAACAGGAAGTACATTTTTAATGCTAAAAAGTGGCCAAACTGGAATAAAATTTGAAAAATGTTTAGTAAAACCTTAAATATAATGATCTTAACTACGTCTTTGTGAAATGAGTAGTTCAACCTGTCATGGACACTTTAAGTGTTGTTAGCTATTTGAGATTGCCCTACAAGACAGACAAGCTAACATTTAAGCTAGCTAAACAGAGCTAAACAGGAAGTGCGCTGCCATGATAAGTGGGCGGGGCAAAATTTGTTGAATAGGAAAAAAATATATATATTATTTTTTTCCCAGATTTTTCCAGATGATTGTCTTGATTGATTGTCTGTGACATTGATCCATTTTCGATGAATTGTGCAGCCTAATAAAAATGTTATGCAACACTAAAACTTCACTGTAACTTTCTGGAGGTGCAAATTCCACTTCACAATTCAGTAGAAATAGAAAATAAACCCATAGGATATTCTGAAGGGGGATACATAAGAAATAATGTGAGAAAATATATAGCTAGGTTTTCTGTGGAAACATACAAGACAAGTCTCTCCTCTTTGCATTTTGTGATGTCAAAGTTAAACACATGTTTTTATTGTTTATTTACTGCAACAAAAACATCTAAATGACAAAAACATTCTTTTATTCAAATCTATTTTTTGGTCAAAATTGGTTACACAGTGCACCTTTAACTTCTTCATGAAGTAGTTAAGACTAATAAACATTTTCATTCATCCATTCTCCATTTATTCATGAATAATAAGTCTTTAATCTTGATTTACTAAGGCAAATTAAGTTATAAAGCTTCACCAAATTCTATTAAATTAGAAAAGTCACAATTAGATTTTATTGTTCAATCTTGCAGCGATTGAAGTAGATTTAAAACCAGTTTTAAGCTGATGTTTGCTTGACCTGGTTGAACAAAGATGAATCAAAGCACATAAGCCACAACACAGTAACTTTAAGTCTTAAATGCCAATACTTCAAACATGTCCATCACCTGCTGCACTTTTACAAGACTAAATACAATAACTGAAGTCACTTGTTTATGCGGCGATTGCGTACAGATCCGTATACAATCAGAACGGCATACGGAGAAAGGAATGCACACAGGAAGTCAGTAAATCTCATTGTTTGGATATATTTTTGCATGGACTAGAAACAGGAAATAGTTGAGTGGTGTCAGTCTGGAATCTGCACAAACGTGTGTCTTTGTGGGAAACTGAGATCATCAAGTTGAAGATAAATTATGACCAGGTGTGAAGGTGTAATTTAGGACAATGTTTACAGAACAGAGCCAGAGAAAGTCAACTTGTCTTTTCCCTGACTGATTCGTTTTAAATCTAGGTTATCGTACATTACACAGACACTTTGTGGATAGACCTACTTTTGTGTATTTAAGCTCCTATAATAACCGTAATAGTGGCTTGAGTCAGTTTAACCCAATAACAAAGTCACATCAAAGTCTGTTTTAATACTGATAATGTTTTAGTCTAACACAGTGATTTTCAAACTGTTTATTTAGAGACATATCTCTCCATGTTATTGTCTTTTTGGGGGTTAATTTGATTGTTTTAGTCTATTTTTAAACCTTTATTAGTTCTACTTAAGGTTTGATATTGTCTATGTCAGCCTACAGGTGCAAAGTTAGACGTTAGAAACGTTGCTGTTTTGAAGAAAGGAATAAATAATATTTGGATATCCAACTATCAATATATCTCAATCTTCATGAGGCCTAATAAATATTCTAGTTTTAAATGATTCTAATTATGTCTAAAGATTAAATTGTAGATATTGTTCGAAATTATGATTAACTCAAACATGCAATTGCACACAAATCATATTCTTGCATTTTTTCTTAGGTTAACTCCCTGCTTTTTTTCCTCACTCTTTCTCTCTCTCTCTATTTAATTTTCTCTTTCTCTCCCTCCCTCCCTCTCTCTCTCTCTGTTTCTCATCTCTCTCTTTAGACCGTCTCACTCTTCCTCTCCTCTCATACTTCCCGCTTTCTTTCTTCTTTCTCTCTTTCTTTCTCTCTTTCTTTCTCTCTTTCTTTCTTTCTTTCTTTTTTCTTTCTCTATCTTGATTTATCTGTATCTCATCTCTCTCCAATCTTCTCCTCTCCTCTCACTCTCTCTTTCCTCTCTTCTTGTTTTATCTCCTTCTCTCCCTCCCTCCCTCTTTCTCTCTCTCTCTCTCTCTCTCTAGCTCTCTGTTTCTCATCTCTCTTTAGACTATCTCACTCTTCCTCTCCTCTCATACTTCCCGCTTTCTTTATCTCACTTTCTTTCTTTCTTTCTATCATTTCTCTCTCTTGATCTGTCTGTTTCTCATCTCTCTCTCTCAGTCTATCCCACTTTTCCTCTCCTCTATCACGTCCCCCTCTCTTTCTCTCTTTCACTCTGTCTCTATCTCATTCTCTCTCTCCCCTCTCTCTCTCTCTCCCCCTCCCCTCCTCTCTCTCTCCCTCTCTCTCCCTCCCTCTCTCTCTCTTTTACCTGCTGCGTACATACAAGCCCTTTGCGTCACCATAGCGCTGCTGCTCTGTGTGAGTTGGCTGAATGAACTCATTGGCAGCTCTCCACAGCTTGAACCACGTAATCCACTCAACAACGCTCTAAAAAAAAAAAAAATACAAAATAATGAAACGCTCGTGGCAGCTTTGTCATCGTCCCCTGAAACAGTTTGAGTCAGTCAGGATTACGGGAACTATTAATGGATTTGTAAAACACGTCTAAGATGGCTTGTCATGTCTGGAGGCGCCGCATTAATGCGCCGGTTAATTGACATTACAGTGGAGACATAAAACAGGATTGAGCAGTGACAATTGGGCTGACAGATTTTAACCTCGGGCACTTGTTACATGTATATTCATGTGAAAGTAAAGATGGGTTAGCGATTCAAAACTAAATGTATGTTGTGAGTTTTATAAAGTAATCAAAACGTGTCCTTTAAAGATGCTGAAACCCATGACCTGCAATTTATTCAGTGCCAGTAAAATAAAAATCTTTAATTACGATTGAATAAGAACTTATGAGAAGACTTGAAGCTCGTGCACTGCCTGGATCAAATATATATAAGTATTTTTCATCTAATACATTGTTCTGATTGCTTGCTTGTGTGTCCTCTACAGTTTCACTTTGCTGCCTAGAAAAAAAAACGTTTAAACTGTCACTGCAGGGAAAAATGCTGGGATCATCACAATGTGTCGAAGTATTTCTGAGAGAAGGAAGTAGCTCAGATTTAAATACCTATGCTTCTGTTTTGCAACGTGAAAATCAGGTACCACAGCTTTAAAGGAGCATTTTAGTCTTTATGTAGGTGGAAGGTTTGAACATGTTTTATATGGATATGATGATGTTTCACAAAAATGCATAAAACTTTGCACTGGTTGTAGATTGGGCTGGGCGATAATTGACAATAATGAAAATCTCTAGATTATTTTGCCGTATCTTGAAACATATTCAGGCGATTTTATGCCACGTAATAGGTTGCTTCACGTTAAACAACATGATGAGATCATCAGTCCAGATGGCGCTGAAGAGCCATTTATATCGCATTAAACAACTAAAAGGTCATGAAGAATGTTGTGATGTTTCATTTCATTGATGTTATCAAGTCCTCCAGATGACTGTTGTGATTTTGGGCTATACAATTTTTTTTTACAAAAATAAACAGAAGTGCAGAAATATCACATTTCTAACCTAAATTCAAAGCTCCAGATTATTATTTTTCAAATTTCATTTGGTGGCATTTTCTTTATTATAAACTATATACTCTATATTCCATTTTTGGATATCTTGAAAACAACATTCGTGATAATATCTAAAATTCCATATATCGCCCAGCTCTAGTTGTAAATCATGGGTTCCTAAGTTTTTTGGGCTGGGACAATCAAAAAATTGTCTATGATCTTTTAAGTGGCAAACTATTTACATGCATGTCATTTGAGTGACTTATTCAGTTCAAAATAGCTAACTTCTGTACATACAAGCATTTCCTGTTAGCATTACCATTTATATACAAAAGCGTCTCTTTTTAGGACACAAGTGTCTCTGTGAATTATTGTTCTGATTTGTGAAGTCTTTAACATGTTTTCTGTAACATTCATCACAACTCACTGTCACTCTCTGATCTGAGTATTTATCGTTTTAAGCTGGTGCAGTGAAAACCTATTGAAATGAACTGAACAGGAAATCTTGTAGTACAGAAGTTAGCTATTTTGAACATAAACAACCCAACTAAAGTTCCGTGCACAGAGCAATGTTTTCTTCAAGAACTGTTACTGTTTATTGGTAATATGGCAATAAATGTCAAAATAAATAAAAAAATCACAGAAGGTGACTCTACCAAACCAATTATTTTTTAATCATTATTCACATGTAACTGAATAAATGAAATCAATTATCTGACTAATTGCCTCTTTAGATTGCATTTTTAAATGTGCATGTTTAACTATTGGCAAGATAATTTGGAACCAAAAGTGTTTCAATTCCTTCATTTAGCTCAATACCTGTTCTCTCAATGTATGCTGGAGCTTATTATTGACACAATCCAATGTTTACAGGTGATGTAACCAAAAAATAACCATTATCTAATGTTCCCAATCAAAAAACACATTAAGGCTTGCTATAGCTTAAGGTAGAGTTTATGTACAGTTAGCTACATGTACATTAGGACAAATACTGTAAATACTTTGTTCTACATGACACCTGGATGTTTTGCGTAGTAAGAGAAAACCAACAAACCTTCAAAACATTTCTCTTAAAGTCGTTTTTATGTATTTTTATTCCAATTCCAACATCGCCCATCCATCCAGTCTTCAAATCTTCCCTATTGTCTCTGTTATTTTTTGCCAAAGTGTCGGCATCTCATCTAATTATCTATCAAACCACAACCAGTCAATCTGTCTGTCCGTCTGTCAGTTTGGCAATCTTATCCTGGGACAAACCCCTCTGCCAAGTGTCCCCCCTCCTCCTCCTCTTCTCCCAAATATCCCCTCCTTGACTATTCCTATATTTTGAAGATGATTGGGCGACTTGTAGCGCTCGTAGCCGACAGCTCAAAGTCTAAATCGTGCGGTCGGAGGGACGAGGGACTCCCGTTTGGTGGAGCGATGCCAGTTGGAACAGATGGGTGGAGATAGAGCCCTGCCAGAAGAGACTAATTATCAGGATTTGCTTTCCAAAACAAACATATTGCAGTTAAAATCGCACGCGGCAATCATGGCTGCATTGTTCGGCGTCTGCGCGTGTAGCGTATTAGCGACAATAGCTTGGATCAATTAAGTTGTGGAGGACGAGTTTGGACCGGTTCCCAAGCAGCACACTTTTGATTTTTCTTGTTTTTTTTTTCTCTCACATTTCATTCAGTTGTAAGTTTTGTGTAGTGTGGCGCTAATTGCATTGGGGACGTTGAAATAGAATTGTTACGTTTGTTAGCTGTTGTTCATTTTGACCTCAAACTTTCTGCGAGAAGTTTTTTGGAAGCAGTTCTCCGGTTTGTTTGTTTGTTTATAAAAATATATATTTTAGTGGCCAATATTAGAAGATACAGAGCCTTTTTGACATTGAGTTTTTGAAGTTAAAAGATTTTTATGGATTCAGATGTCACACTACAATACTTACTGCTTCAATTATTGGGAGAAAAACATCAGAGTTTATGTGGACAATGATCAAACAAGTGATATTCATTTCTCAATTGTTAATCTCGAAACAAAGTAATATTTAAATGTGCTTATTACAACTCTTGATATTTTCACAGTTGCTTTTTCAGGTGAAAGTTAGTTTTCTTTGCCTTGTATATGACTAAAAATAGAGCTTTTGCTTTCTTAAAACCTAGAAAGTATGTTTGTTGTTGTTAGCATGTGAGTAATCTTAACTGAGACATGAATTAAAGGTGCACTGCAAAACTTTTTGACCAAAATAGACTTGATTAAAAGCATGTTTTGTCATTTAGATGTCTTTGTTGTATTGAACAAATGATGAAAATAAGCGTCTTTACTTTGAGCTAGCATGTTGACAAAATGGACTGTGACACCGGGCTCACACTGCCTCCAGTCCAGGTCCAGATCCGAATCCGACTGGGTCCGGTTTCCACTCACACAACGATCGGAGTTTGCATGCGTACGTACAGATACTGCCAATATGGTGAGACCATGAGTTCACGAGGGTTCACGCTCAATTTGGGACGCGATCACTGACACACGTTGATGTAAACAAACAACACTTTAGTTGAGTTTTGAGTTTATTTCACGTTAGTTCATTTTCTCTTTGATTTTTTGCCACACAATGGATTAGCACGGAACGTTAATTTACATTCTCCGTGTTATATAGTCGTATATATGTTTTGAATTTTGCCGTGTTTGTTTTATCAGTATTAGCCTACTGATTTTATTTTGAAAACCATTGGATGCACTTCACCCGTGCTTGCTTGGTTTACTGTTTGTCGTGTCTTCTTTTCACAACTTCACCGAAAAAAAGTTTCTTCTAATGGCTCGCTGGACCGAACGAATGGTCGTGTGAAAAGTAATGAGTACTTTTCAAGAAACGGAAAGCCTCCAGAGTACAAACTGGATGCAGTGTGAGCCTGGTGTTATTTGACCTATAGGAGGGATGTTCCTGTTTGTTTCCATGGTAATGCAGTTCTTTTAGCTGTATTTTTACATTGTGGCTTATTTATTTTCATTCAGACTACCGCAAAAGTATGGCTTTAATCTTCAATTTTTACTGAATCGTGTAGTTTACTTTTCAACCCCAAAAAGTTACACAGTGCACCTTTAAAGCTGTTGTACCTAATCTGAAATGAGAAAATAGCACAACTTTAGACACAAAAGTGAAGCAGGCTGAACTTCCTCTACTTAGCCATTCTGCTCTCATCCCAAAAAGACATATAGTGACTCAAATGGCTCTTTCTTACAAATTTGAAAAGAAGAAGACAGTGTGTCGAGGCCTGATCATTTTAAAAAACCCTGCTTTGAAAATTTTCTGGAGGAAACAGAATTTACAAAACAACTCCAGCTGACAACAACCTTTCAGAACATGTTTGAAAAAGTCTTAAAGGTTAACTATTCATTTTTAATATGAACACAAGATATTTTGTTGTTTGGAGGACATTCAATGATGTAAAAAGTGCTGTCTTTACTATTTGATAATAGCAACAGGCAACAGTTCAAATTACATTAGGCGACAAAATTTTATGTAAAATGTTGTTGCTTAGCTTTCTGACAGTAACATTTTAGTATTTCCACCATATTTGTCCTTTACATACCAAATAAACCAACTTAACTTGCAGGATCTGAAAAAGACAAGCATATGTATATTTATTTGTTTATTTTTGTTGTAAGACTATAGACTTTCTAAATATAAAAGATTTAACCCACCACAGTTCACCTTGAGTAAAATAGTTAAACAAAGCTCAAATTAAGCATCACTGTGTTTTGTCTGTACGTGTAAAAAGGGCCATGCAAATCCTTTTTCTGTATTCAAATGTGCTCGTTGGCATTACTCAGGGTTTCAAACTGGAAAAGTACATGACGGAGGTTAGAGAGACAGTTGCACCAATAAAGCCTGGTTTACATTGTTCCCATGGGACGGAGATAAGGCGCAGGTAAACAATCGCCGGGCGCTGCTGGGAAAAATCTACAAACATGTCCGCGCTCACTCACCATCGCTTCAATAAGACACTCTCTGCGTCTGATTAAGCCAGAGCGGTAATTTAATTTTTGTGCAGCTTAAAGTGCATATGACAGGTTCCCATGTTTTTCTGGTTATGAATGAGTTTATGTGAATGTAAATATTTATTATACTTTTACATTAGTCAAGCTGCAGTTTATGTAGAAAGAAGTGACAACAGTAGAAAGGAATTAGGCAAGAAGAAGTAAAGCAAGATAGCTCCATATGTCATAAAAATCAACATTATCTAAAAGTTGAGACAATATACACAAATTTTACATTTTTGGACAGTTTAAACTATAATTTAACAAAGTACTGGTGTTAAATGATAATATAATTTGTCAAATAAAATTGTCCCTTGTTTCCAATAATATGGTTGCTTGGTAACAGTTGCTATGTCAAATTAGGAAGTACCAAAATGTCCAAACTTCATAGATAAAGTTGGCAATGTGTCATATTTGGGGGTGTGGCCTGTTGAGGGGGAAAGTCATGTTGGAAATCCTTTGTTAAGACATGAGAAGCTAACATTTTTTACCTCTTTTAAAAAGTTTACTGGCAAAGTAAATGTATATTTAGCACAACTAATTCAAGTCAAGTCACAATCAAGTTTAAATGGAGGTTGTTGATGTGATGTTTTGTTAGAAAAATAAACAGAAAGTTAAAAAGACATTAAAACAAGGCAGGCGTCGCTACATCTTTAGCATTTATCGCCGCTACCGTTAGCTTTGTTATATTTACCCATTTGGACAGTTGGATCACTTTATTCTTCTCCATGTCTTCGTATCTATATTTGACACAGTATATTTCCATTTGCTGTTGGAGTTGATGAGCAATGAGTGATAAAGCTGATGTTCTGATTCACTGTTAAAGTTAAGTTTCCCCACGGAGGTTCGTTTGTGGATGTGGCCTCTGATGTTGACTGTTGATTTCTTAATCTTATTTTTGTTTTAAAATGTAGTGTAGCTTGTCATATGCACTTAATGTTGTTTGGAATTTTTATGAAATAGGCAAACATTAAAAAAAAGTAATATAGTATAGGAAAGTACTGGATACTAGTGTTTTTTTTATTTAGTTTTATGCAACAACTCGTAGTAGTTAAGACATAACTTGTATGTTTATTATTTTATATATTAATACATCATCATAGCCAATGTGCTATCAATGGTTGTCAAAGTGCTGAAATATTAGCGCAGTTACAGCATCTAAACAGGTAAAGTTGTCAACAAATTGTTGACAAATTTACTGTGTTTATATGTCAAGCAATAGATTAAAGTATTATGTTAGCAAGTTTGACAATAACGTTTAATTTTTGCAAAGACTTACATTTCCCTCACACATCTCTCTCAAAACGAAGCTAACATTTTTCTCTTCCTCTACAGCCAGTGGTCACCAAACTCATTTGCTCGCATGGCTGTGGGGTTACACCATGTCCAATTCTATAATGCAACCATGGTGAAACGCATCAACCTATTTTTCAGAATAAATTACGTTTCCAACAAATCTCCAGCACTCTGTTCAAATCGATGCGCACTGACTGAGGACGCACTTGTGTAGCTGCTGGCAGATGTTTTCCCTAATAGCTTTCTCTACATGAACCCTTACTATATTACGCCGTATTGCTAGTATTTATTTCCAAAACATGTCGTTCTGTACAGTTTTTTTTTCTTTTTTTTTTACCTTGATACACTATTTCTGCCGTTCTTTTTGTCCTTGTCTTCATCCTAATAGACTCTCCCCAGTTCTCTCTCCCCTTCACCAACCTGACCCACTTAGCTGGCTGCTTGTTATTCAAACCTTAGCTTTGCGCACACACATACACACATGAACAGAGACGAGATGAGAGAGAGTGAGAGAGAGAAAAAGAGGGAGAGGGGGGAGAAAGGGAGAGAGAGGGTAATTTGGTTTGACTACGAAGCTTGCAATCCTTTTATTTCCCTCACTGTAAGCTTTTCTGATTCAAAACGCACTCAAATGATGGGAAAGTTCAGGTTTTTAAAGCGTTTTTTTTTTCTCTTCTCTCTCTCTTTCTTTTTCTTTTTTTACTTAGAAATAACTCAACACAGAAGAAGCACCTTTACTGTTCTGTTTCTGTGAGTGTTTTTTTCAGATCAAAAAGAAGCCAAAGTGCTGTGACCGACTCAACCCGGGATTATTTCTCAAATGGAAAATGCATTTGCACTTCGCAGATAAGAGAAATTCAACTGACAACAAACAGAGCCAGTGGAAGTGACAAAAGCAAAATAAATCACATCTCGTTAAAAACAAATGCAAATTATTTTCATAATTCATTTCTAAAACATGACAAAGAAATCTTGAATAATTGCCTTTTAGCATGACATTTTTTGTTAGATTACGTCCTCTAAAGTTAGAAATCATGCTTGACTGACTTGCTCTCTCAATTACTAATGCTAACTTTTATTAAAATATATTATTAAAGATAAACAACTATTAAAATTTAATTGAAAGACTGTACATATGTTTTTATGGGAAGATTTTTACAGTTTCTCATTTTAATCGTTTTCGTTTTCATGTTTTTATGTTAACAGTAGCATTAGCTTTAGCATTAAGACACAAACAAATGTATTTTCTGGATGTATGAAGTTATGTTTTAGTCACATTATCCCACAACTGACTGTTCACTGCCTAAAATATACAGTATTTATTAATTTTAGAAAAAAAAGAAAGAAAAAAGCTAACACTGACGCTAACATCATGCTAACAATGAGCTAGCAAAACACAAACAAATGTCCCTTGGTAAATTATTCTCTTGATTTATAAAGTATGCAGTACCACAACTTGCTGTTCACTGCCTGATCTTATAGTATTTATTAATTTCAGAGACTTAGCAAAAAAGAAAGAAAAAAAGCTAACACTGACGCTAACATCAAGGTAACAATGAGCTAGCAGAACACAGACAAATGTCAGTTGGTAAAATATTTCTTGATGTTACATGTAGTCTATTTCTACCCCAACTTGCTGTTCACTGCCTGAATTATAGTATATTTATTAGTTTTAGACTTAACAAACAAAAAAACCTAACACTGACGCTAACATCAAGCTAACAAAGAGCTAGCAAAACACAAAAAAATGTCAGTTGGTCAAATATTTTCTTGATTTTTAAAGTATGTTACATGTAGTCAATTTCTACCCCAACTTGCTGTTCACTGCCTAAACTTATAGTATATTTATTAGTTTTAGACTTAACAAAACAAAAAACTAACACTGATGCTAACATAAAGCTAGCAAAACAATTTGGAGAAATATAAAGCTTCTGTGTCCATCTTTGGCCTAATAAAATACAAATAACCAATGATTATATGTCACAAGTTGGATGGATAGCTTTTTGAATCATTGGTCTTTGGTTAAATAATTTCATTCATCATCATCAAACTCTACGTTAAAATGCAAATGAGCTGTAATTTGTCACTCCTGAAGCCCAACTTGATTATGGATATTATATTGTCATTATTACCGCTCAAGCATGGCATCGATTTCAGCAGCAATTATTTACCCTAACAACCCTGAAACCTTAACAAATCATCAATTATAGAAGGCAGAAATAACTTAATGCAAGATTTATTTTCTAAGGCGCTAATTCTGATGCTAAAAATAAACGTATTGACTATTGGCATCTTAGTTTAAATCCAGATAAATACCTGTCAATATGAGCTTGTTAGCAGCTTATTAGTGCTGCTTATTGACTGTGTAATCAATAATGCAATACTCCGATGCCTTTATCAGTAACACCTGTTAATATTGATTAACTACATTGTCAATGCTCTAGTCTAATAGTCTTTTCTCAATACAGGTTCAGATGGAGAGTGGGTCTTTGGAAGTTTTAATTGGCAGTTCCAGAAAAACGTAACTCCAGTAAATATACTATTATGTGTTCAATCTTGACATTTATTTGATTTAATTAGGCTTTTATGATTATTTTTAGCCGATTTTTGCATTGGCCAGTTTTGTGTTACCCTTACTTGTGATCTTTGTTTGGAAACAGGAAGTTGCCGATTAAAAGAACTTCATGTACTGTACACTATTTATTTATTGCTAATCAGGTGGTATAATACTAAAATTCAAACTGATTTTAATACAAAGAAGAAATGATGATACAAATGTAATTTTTATATTGATCTGTAAATCAAAACCTTTCTTTAAATTAGTTAAAGCACTCTAGAAAAAGTCTGATTTGCCTTGTTTTTTATGTAATGTAAAGAGTGTTTCTGTTAATAGAGCTGTGCAATATTTTAGATCACATTTTAGATCATATTATGAATGTTGTTTTCAAGATATCCTATAAACTTTCAACTAAGGGCCCAGAAGTGTTCTTGATTGAGTCACATTTGTCTGGCAAGAGTTTGACATGACATCACATATACTGTAGGCCAATAATATTTAGTAGAAATTAGGATCAAGCAGCTAAAATGTATTGTTTTACAAAACGTGGATGGGTCACCAAGTTTTACAAAGTGAATGCAACCTATTGACATCATGTAAAAAGTTTAATACACCTATTCAATTACAAATATGATCGCGATGAATGCAAAAAAACAAACAAGATATTACTTTTTGTCAATATTGCGCAGCCCTTGTTAACTAATACTAAAATGTCAAACTAGATTTTGAACGGATGTAGACTTGTTACGCAAAACAATTTTTAAAACAATGATTTTTAAAACATTTTACAAACATCAAGCAATATGTACAATGTGGTCTGATAGGTTTTGAATTTTTGCATTTACTAGGCTGTTTTTAGCAACAATGCTACTCTAATCATTTGGCTTCTATATTTAGCAATGATCTGTGTTGTATTTCTTTGGACAACCAATGCATGGACCTGGATTCAACTTCTGGGTGATACGGGGTCTTTCTGAGGGCAGTATGTTCTTCCCATATTAAGGAATTGTCGTTAAACCCACATTTATACCACAAAGATAAGAGAAAGACAAGACAATACTCTGAAATTTAAACACAACATTATTCTTTCTTTGTCAGCATGTGCTCTAACTCGCTCTGATAAAACAGTTTGAGGAATGTAAATATTGTATCTATTTAAGCTATTTGTTTAAATATATTGCTCACTTTCTTAAATAAGAGTATCTGTTTTGATAAAAATAGTTTTAGTAGCTTTTTTTGTTAATAGTTCATTCTTCTTTTTACATTCCTCCAGTTAAAGTAAAAATATGAACTGTGAAGTCATTGGTTAGTAAAAATAAAAATGCCTTCCTGTGTCAGTCTTTTCAGCCTGAAGTTGAGTGGATGCGGTCAGTGGTTTTGCCCTCTTTCTTTGTCTGTCGCTCCTGTGATCAAATACTCTGTCAGAAATCTTACACTTGGCTGGAAGCATTTCTGTTGCTGCTCCTATTGTTGTCCATGTTTTAAGGCATTGTATATTGAAAGTTACTGCTACAGGCACACGCCGCGCCGGTGTTTTGGCCTTCTGTTGACTCTGTAAGCCTACACCGCATTTGCATAGCACTCAACAGCTGGGGAATGGCCATCGCTCCACCTGCCTCTGTCCACCTGCGTGTTTTGGAGAGAAACAAGGCTAACTTTGCTTCAGTGCACCTGTTCAAACTATCTCAATGTTTGTTTACTATGATTAAGTTTGAACCAAGACGTGGGTAAATAATGTGATCATTTATGAGTTGTTTTTCAGCTTACCGTTAAACTTCATGCCTGTTTTTGTAGATTGTAGATGGGTGTCATATATTCTTTATAAAATTATTGTTTAGGATAATCTGAAATGTAAAAAAAACACATCTAAATTTTGCTTTAAATACTCAAGTAATTTCCCAAGCAAAAAATAGGTCTACATTATTCTTCCAAGTTTTGTTTTAGATCCAATTATAACAACTTTTTTAGGCGGCAAAGAAAAGTGAGCTTTTATTTTTATTCATTATCTTTTTTTTAAGAAAATAACTTGAAATCAGCTTCTTTCTAGCACAGATATTGTTATTGTATCTACTGATGTGGAAATTAGTTTGGAGTGTCCCATCTAAAAATAAATAATTTGGCTGCTAAAATCCGGGATGTGTGTTGTTTGTTGCTAGCCTTCTGTGGCTAACTGTTGTTAGCATGCTAACACGATTTACTAAAATATGTAAAAAGAGCTTAAAATACATCGTGCTGAGCAGTTCAGAGGCTCATTATGCTTTAGGTAAGTGACTATAAATGACTATAAATAATTAAATACTTCTGTTTGTTTACATTTTTAAGAAGAAGAAAATATCGGTTGTAGCTAGCGACTTTAGCATTTGAATTGAACAGGGCAATTTGCTGAAAAATGCTCTGAACAAATGACTACAAAGCGTATGATTTTTGTGTGGAAATATTGCTACTCCAAAACTGAACAGAATTAAACCATATAGCAAGACTATATTCTTCTTTTATTCTAGACAAAACAGGAAGTGTGCTGTTAGCATGCTAGTTGTAGCTTTACTGTGACAACAAAACCTGCACTGGTTTTTGAAAGTTGTAAAAAGCTCTCATGAACTCATTGTGGTGAATAATTTAGACGCTCTGAAAGCATTAGGTAAAAAACTGAAGAAGAAACTAAAAAACTGAATAAATTAGCACCTTGAATATTAAGAAACGGCTGTTATTGGCATTACAATAGACAGATAATTATGTGTGGTTCATATCAAAGCAGTTGAAAATGAATCTAAAAGTGCTCTCCATTATTTTTTTTTTTTGCATAACTGTTTATTTGGGTCTCTTCTTACTACATCAAGTACATTATTGCTCTTGAACTTTGACCCAGGTTTTCTCCAAAACACTTACATTCTAACACAATAAAACAGGTTTGGTCTTTGCAAACAGCGCGGTCAATATGAAATCTCCTCCTGAGTATATTTCCTCCGCATTGTGTTGACTCAGTTTATTATTGTGTGTTGAGCCTGTTGTTTTCTGTCTGTTCAGCTGGACGGAGACGCCATGTTCCTGGGAATGCCAGAGAGCCTGGACTTTGGATCGACCAATCAGGTGAGACGTGCGCATGAGGTTAATCTAATTTTGAACATGATTGTGCAGAGTAAATAGATTTTTTTTCTTTTTCTTCTCAGTTGAGTACTAAATTTAAGCATTGATAATTGTTTGGCCTAAATAACTTTAAATTTAATTGCAATGTGAAAAAACTAAGCTAAACGTATATTATAAGTTTATGATCTTTTTGCAAGCATAATCTATCAACTTTGGTTTATTCTTCCACATGCATAGCACAGCTAAAATATGCATTAAATCAGTTAAACAACATTTTACAACTCTGTTCATGACTTGAAAAAGGTGTAGCTTCAGACACAAGCAGATTGCTGAGTCATTCTTCATCCACTATACTTTAGGTATATTATATTGGAAAGTTACTTGCGAATTTTGACAGTCGTGAGTTGCAGTTTTTGGGGCGTGCTCGTGAGCGGCACTGTGACGTCATATACAAGGTGATTTTTTGGTTTTTTTTTCAGGTTTGATCCACTAAAATGTACCCACTAATGTCAAGGAATGTAAATATTGTTTGTGATATTGCGATATATACCAATATATCGTCGTCTGTTAAACAGCATGACTTGCATCAAAATAGTTCAGAACATTAACACAATTTTATACAAAAGAAATAATAAATTTAAAATATTTACTAATTAAAGAAACAAGACCTCATAGCCTCTGGTGAGAGAGCAATTTAGTCTGAAGCATAAAAGAAAAGGAATCATTGAGAGATAAAAAAAAAAAAAAGAAGTGAAGATTTGCATATTGTTACATACTAATGATATAAAAAATATGCTAAATAATTTCTATATTAAAGTTTTTAATGAGGGTCTAAGTTACTTGTTTGGGGCTTTTTTTCAGAGGCTAAGTTGCTTGTCGTTGTCTGAAAATGTGGCAACCCTGGACGCATGTCACATCACCTCACTGACCCATTTATACATTAAATTTTGTGCCTCAGTTGTACAGATCTACCCAAGAACCAAAAAGTAACCTGTTTAAGTGGTTTCTAAAGAAATAGTGAAGTTACAGTAATGTTTGGCTGGGCGAGTTAGTAAAGTAAAGAAGTGAAATTAATAAACTAGTAAGCAGTTTTTAGAAGGGCATAACAGCAACATTTAGATTTATAGCCCTGACAGTAACTTCAGACTGAAAACTAGCGAAACCGGCTCATCCAAAACTTTCTATAAAAACATTATTTACAAAACTTTCCTGGTGGTAGATGTATATACCAACAAAGAGCCTCTGACAGGTGTGCACGGCCTGAAACAGTTTGTCGGTTGACTTCATTTGCAAGCAACAGTAAAACTGGTCTGTTTGCAAGTAGCCAATGTATGTTTTTAGAATTCGGGGTAAAGTGGACTTTCCCTATCTGTCCCTCACCTGACACAAAATAAGCAGACATTTGCATAGACAGAGGAAAGGTTTAAAAAGGAAAAGGTCAAACTAATAAGTTACTTTGGACAAAACAAGAGCAGCGGTAAAATGTTAATATAACACAAGAGCTGGAAATCTTAGTATTTCATAGTTTCATTCACTTATACTGCTCTGCTCACTGCTTCTTTTATTAGCACACTTATGAGGTAGTTAGCTAACATCTCAAAATGATATAACAACAGTTAATATAAACCCAACAGTGACTGCATTCTACCGTATCTAAGTTTTCAAACAAGGCTCTGCATGTGATTATTACAATATTTGATGTTTGGTTATGGGAGTGGTTCTGTATATGTGCTATTTGACTGTCTTTGTCTTGTTCTTATTTTGTATTGTGTCTTTTTCTTGTGTGTGGAAGCCTGTATGTCCAAGACAAATTTCTTCCAGGACAAAATAAATAAATCAAATGTAACATAATGTAAAGGCTAAAAGCAGCTAAACTGGAAGTGCACTGACAGAAGTTGTGTTGGGTAGAATAAAGTGAATAATTTAGTAGTTAGTTTTTTGTTTTTTTTTTCCTTTTGAGCTTGTCTGAAAAGTGTTTAGTTACTGTCATCTAGTATTGCAACAAATAGTTAATAGTCGTTGCTAGTTTAGTGCATTTAATTTAATCGTAATTGTTATATAGACACTTAAATTTAACATACATATGAAACGATTTTGACCCTCTTCTCGTTTAACCTCTGAATTTGTATTTAGAATGATTCATGCATATTTGAGTAATGTTTGTTCTCCTGTGAATGAGACACCTGTCAGCTCAGCTTTCACTGACTTTCTTTTTTTTTTTTTTTTCTCTGCAATTTTATTGTAAACATTTAGCAGAGTCATTTTGGAGCAAATTTTAAAAATGCCACGAGTCACAGTCAGGACTGGGCAATATGGTGACAAAAATCGAATTGTGAGCTCATCTCTGTGACAATCTGCTTTTCTAATGAAATCGTCTTATTGTGATTTCTCTATTTAATGCATCTGTGTCTGTTCAAATACATAAATATATTTTTCCAATATACTTTTCTTAGCCAAGTCCACTTCTTTATAGTGATTTTGGGCTTATTTTTCTTAAGTCTCAATGGATTTTTATAGTCATGAGTTGCCTTTTTTAAAGAGGTGAATTTTAGTAATTTTTCAGGTTGGATTTCTGAAAATATTTTTAATTGAGACTTTTTATTGTGACTGAAACATAGATTTTTTTCCCCTTTTTTATATCAATGTGATGTGTATAGTTTAATGGCTAAAAGCTTTTTTATTGATTGATTGATTGATTTTTTAATAGCTTGGCCACTTGTTTCTCTCCAAATATCTGGCAACACTGATCAGCTTTTGTTCTGGGTTTAGCCAATCACAGTGAAATAGACAATTTCTGAAGAGATAATTTCATTTTCCTCAAAAGCAACAAGGAAATAGACAGAATTGTGATAAATCAAAATCGTGATCTGGATCCAAGAAAATCGTAATATTCATTTTTAGTCGTATCGCCCAGCCCTACAGGGGATGTGCTGTTTCGTTTACCTCCAGGGCTAGCGTACATAATGATTCACAGGTGTCACTGTTTATAAACAGCAGATTGAACTGTAAAAGGTCTAAACAATAATATACTGTGGCATTATTAAAGTACAATAAGTATTTGTACATATTCATTAATCAGAAATATTCTCTTCGCACTTTCAATTACAGTTTTTCTGCTTTTGTGGTCAACAATATTCTAAAAAAGTAATCAGTAGCTGCAGCAATGTGTCCTTGAGAAGTGTTTATGAACCAGTTAATTACAGTATTTTCTTACCCACAAGCTTAGATGTATGTCAAGATTTAATTGATTTATTATTGATTAGATGTTGGTCTTATTTTGACTCCTCTCACACACATTACTTTCAGCTCATTGCATCGTTAGCTCTCACCTCGCAGCCTATATATCCCTCCTATGAGATTATTTTCCGTGTCTTTGAGCTCACCTTTTGCTATTTCTGTCTTCAGTTATTTCCAGATGCATCAAGCAAACTTTTCTTCCCATCCAGTTTCACAAATCAATATCACTTACAGCGGACCTCAGGCACATAAAGCATTACAATGATTTTCTATCTGTTTTCTTGGACAAACTGCAGCAGTGAAGACAGCCCGAGTTTTACCTTTCCAGATAGAAATGGGTTTTTAAAAGAGGTACCCAGAGGTGTTTTATTGATGGAACTGTTGAAAAATATATTCATTTACTCACGACTTGGTTTTTTTATCACCACATTTAGTTTTTTTTATGTGCGGTATTCCAAGGGTGACAGAAAGAGATGATTGTAAAAGTGAAATATAGAAATGCTTCATCTTCAAATTGTCTTTTCTGCGGCTTTATGTTAGAGTTCATTTTGTGTCTATGATGACTTTTTTCAGTAAAAGTACTAATGAATATGTAAGAGGTTTTGCTAATCTTTTTGATCACTGCCAGTTTGATCATTTTGGTTATAAGTTTATCATTTAGCTACTTCCTGGTTGCAAAGAAGCTGTAGATTCCACAGTTGTTATTGCAAACAAGAGCCAAAATTCATTTCCTGTTTAGTTCATTTCTATGGGGGTTTTCACTAGATCAGTCTGAAATGAAAAATACTTTAAGATCTGTCAGTGAACAGTAAATTGTGATTAGTTTTGTCTACAACCAGGTTAAAAACTTCACAATCAGGAGAATACTTCGACAAAAGACCAAAAGGATGTGTTTGTGTCTAAATGCTAACGCTAAAGCTTTACAATTTGAAAATAAACAACTCTCATGCACACAGTCAATTTAAGTCAAACATATCTGTTATAGAGGGATTATTTGTTTATCAACACGAGGGATGTGCGTGCAGCTGGTTGGCAGAAAAAGCTGCAGCTAATTGACACAAGCTGTAGCAGCAACACTAGCCAGCGCTGTTGTCATCTAACTGCAAGAGTTTATCTATGTGTGAAAACAAAAGTTATGCTGCTAAATCAACATTTGTGAATGAAATTTGTCTTTATACACGTTACATTCTGGTGAAAAAAACGCAGAGAGAAACACTGTCTCAAGCTTCAGGAGCCAGACGTCTGATCGAAACAGCTACGTCCTGTTTTGTTGTTTTTATCAAAGAATTTTCCCCAACCAACTAGACAGACAGCGTGTCTTTCTGCAGGAAACATGCACAGTAGAGCAGAAAGTGACGTTGATAAATAATCCCTTTATTGGCTGTTTATCGTTTACTTTTTAAAAGTTTATTTTAAATAAAATAAGACCTTAATATTTGGGAAAATACTTTATTTAACTGCTAATAAACTTGATAAAACAGCTCAGAGCAGTGAAATGTCGAGGTCAGCTGATATTAATGTTAGATTTTCTATTTTCACAAGATTCCAGATGAAAAATAAACGTTATGAATTTTAGGTTAGAAATCTTTTCTGCTCAAAATTAGACTGAAAAACGCTAAAATACGCTCAGATGATTTCCTTTGTTTTGAACAATCACAATTTCCAATTTCAGACTTTGTCTTCTTACAAATAAATAAAAATAGCGTTCTAATTTTTTCTTCTGAACAAAAACAAGTCATTTAGCCAGTGGACAATGCTTTTGCTTGTCAAACTGGCTATAGACCTCTATCGCTTAAAAAGTCCATTATTTGAAACCATTTGAACTTGATTTGATTAAACTATGATTAATTGCACAGCCTTAGACAGTAATATGACTCGTAATTTATATAATTACAGTATTAATCACTGCTCAAGCTCTTTATTGTTGCTTATGTTAGTGGAATATTGCCCCGCACACTATAGGACCATATTAATAAGAAACACCAGTGAGGATACATTATTCATATGGTACAATATAGAGAATACTCTTCCATATAGGGATCCATGATTTGATGTTTTATTCATTGCGTCGTGTCATAAGGAGAAGGGAGTGGTGTGTGGAAACTGAATTTATGGCTTTATTATTGAAGAACCATTGCTTCCATAAAGTCACTGAGGTTGTTGTGATGAATGTGGCCAATCCTTCTCAGTGTGACCCTCGTCCATGTAGCTTTTTTATATGTAAATGGGACAGTGGCTACACAATGTAAAGAGAATACAAAAGCATAAGGATGGAATTATAATTGAATTCTGTGTAAGGTGTTTGATATAGAGAATTAGAAATGCAGCAGCAGTTTTTGAAGTGTAACTGTTTTTTTATCATGGCTTAATTTAGTAGAATAATGAAAAAGGTGAACATTACTGAGGTTTTTGTTTTGTTTTTGCATATTGTTGATATGTTGCAGGCATAAAAATATTAAAAGTGCAAAGTACTAGGGATGGGACGATTCACTTAAGTCACGATTCGATTCAGTTTTCGATTTTGCAGCCACGATGTTGTTAGAGCTTAGAACTAGTGTTTTTTGTCAAATTCATACAGTGAACAGTCATATTTATTGTCCATATTTAGAGGTTCGTCCATCAGTTGATAATGTAACATAATAATGCAAATTCAGTCAGGTCTGGCACAAGTTCATGCTTTGTTTCTTCAAACATTGTGACTATTCTTGTATTATTATTGTGAATTATACAAATAAAGAGTGTGTGTGTAAGTCTCTGGCTACATGAGCAAAACTGATCGATAGAAAACCTGGAAAAGTCATAGAAAATTTAAATCTAAATTTCAGGTCTGAAATGTTTTAGAATTTACTGGCTTTGGAAAACTTTGGGAAAATTAGACTAACTATTATGGGTTCAAAGCTAATTTCAAAACAATCTAGCTGTGTTAAGTACATGTGAATGAGATAAACATGTTTATAAAAATGCCCTATAAAATAAACAATAAACATCTCTTGCATGACAGTAACCAAAAAATAATAATTTTGACAGCTGTTTGAAGTTTAGCATTTATTTATGTTTGACAATTCCTTAAAATCTTGTATTTCTGCCCTAATCATTTAATGAAATGAATATTTGAACATATGTATGAATAAATTAAACAAGATCATGGAGATGTTGGGAATTGTTTTGGAAAAGTCATGGAAAAACTCCAGTTAAAATCTGTATGAACCCTATAATGACACCAAAGTTTGTCACTTAACTGGTTGCCTTTCCACAGATCTGACACACAACTTGGCCTCCTTTCAAGGCAAACAGTATATAGTATTGTCAGTATCTCCATGGAGACGAAAAACTTTAGAAACTTTGAGAATCATTCATCCATTTTGCTAAATCTTTTTCTTCTCAACAAAACTTTCCATTTCCTCACCGTAACCATGGAAACCTACATTTATTCACGCAACTAACCATATGATAAAATTATTGTGTTTTGGTGTTTTAAATTGCATTTTTAAAGTACAGCACTCCTCCCATTTTCCAGACAATAGTCAAATTAAACGCTAATCTTCCTCCTCCTCTGTATGAATGATTAGTTTTATGTGTTTGTCTTCCTCTTGCCGCTCTCGATGTAACCTTTTCTTATCAGGGATTAGTTGCGTAGGGAACCAACAAGCAATTTATTTACTAGCCCTCCTCCTACCTCTTACTTCCTCCCTGTTCTCCCATCATCTCTCACTCGGGCTCTCTCTGTAAATAAATGTCACAAATTACACTGCTGCACAACATTAAAAACAACATGCATTATTGAAGACTGTCAATAATTTATACTTTATTATGGAAAATTCTTTTAACCTAGTTTATGCTCATATGAGGAATTACAACATGATTGAAGAGACAAGACGGAATTTTCTTTTGAAGTTTTAAACCACAAAAATGTGAATCTAATTAAAGGTGCATTATGTCACTTTTTTATGCATCTGCTTGTTTCCATGGAGATGGACTTCTGCACACATAACATTCAACTTACCTACATCTGCATTTATGTAATTACGGGAGATTTATTGCTAAGTAAATAACTTTAAACGTGTTTATAGCTTAATGATGATTGTCCACAGTGTCTTTTAATGCCATGAAGTGAAACATTTCAGCTAAAGCAATAATATCTCCATGGAGACAAGAAGATGGTGGACTTAGTTAAAGCTAACATGTTTTACATTTAGTACAAAAGCTAAAGAAAACTTCTAAAAAGCAGCTAGCATAAAAGTTGTGTATGGCTCATAGCATTAATCATGCACAACACACTTGGCTAGCTTAGTAGCTAAGTGTTAGCTACAGTACATGATTTTTTCTCAAACCAGGTTATCTTACCTGTTTTGACAAATGATTCAGTTGATTATGTTAACTTTGTTCAACTTGGACATGACAACTGTATTGGAAAAAATAAAGATGTGTGTTAGCTAGTGTTAGCTCAGTGTTAGCCCATTGTTAGCGTCAGTAGCCTACTTCTTGTCATTTTTCTCAATGGAGTTTTAACTAAGATTGTCAAAATGTATAAATATAAAAGATCAGGTAAAGAAAAGCGATTTGCGAGTAAAAAACATTGAACTTTATGTGGAAAGGATTATAGTTGCTTCTCAAGGCTAATGCTAAGCTACTGTTGAGGCCTAAAACTGTTGGTTTTAAATAAATACAGTTTTACATTTTTTAACTTAATTTACATTAGCTTTAAGACACTAGCTTTAGCAGTGAGCTAGCTGGTGTATAACTGCGCACAGATTCAAAACCACAGAATAATTGCAAGAATGCTGATATTTTTTCCAATACAAAACTAAAATTACTTAACGCAGTGCCACATAATGTCTTCCGTGTTTCTTTCTCTGTCAAGTCCATTTAGCTGTGTTTCGGTGGCCAAAGAAAAGCCTCCTCTATTACAGACAAAGCACAGGCGTAACCTTTTGTGTGACCTTGCTCCTTGGCTCGACCTTTCCCCGTGACCTCTGACCTCTTCGTGACCTCTGGCGATGTATTGACTATTGTTTTGTGTGCCCTGCCCCGCAGTTTCGTGTGCCGCAGCCTCCAATGACCAAAGGGACTCCCCCCAACAACGGATCCCAGAACTGGAGGAGGGAAGGCAACATGGCCGACTCGCACAGACTGCCCTGGGTGAGAAGTTTAAACCGCCAACTCTGCTAGTATTCATAAAACTGATAAATGTACTTTCTGACAACAAACTGGATCATTTCAAAAGTTCATAAACAAGACAGATATAGTATAATAAATGTTTTTCAACCTGTTCTTAGTCATGTCACAGCTGGTTAAAAACAGACTACAACATAATAGTGTTTCTCAAACTGTGGTAAGTGTTTTACTGGTGGCGCTTGAGCTTCCTCTGATCCAACACAGTCTCACAAGAAAGCGTACATTTACCAGACACAAAAACAGCGTATATTGAGCATGATTTCAGGCCTTTTTCGCGTACTTATGTTACGCCATGGATATAGCACATATAAAAAAAAAGATTTCACAGCGTAAAAATGGTCGAGTTTTGGTTGCAGCCACGTGGGGACATTTTCTTTAGGTGAAAAGAGTAAGTTTAGGCATCAAGATACTAAAATGGTTAAGTTTAGGTCTGGAGCTTGGGGCGGGTTAAGATTGGGATTAGGATTTTGTTAATATTCATAAATAAGAACACGTCTTAACAACCACCATAGAAATGAACTGGGACTGCGACACATATCATAATTACGCAAAACAGCCGTGAACTTTTACTAATCATGCGTAATTTACATGTCCTGTAATGCTGTGGTAAATGTACGCTTTCTTGTGAGATCTGGCTCTCTTTAAGTGTTTGCTTGAGAAATCTACATTTTATTCACAACTTTATTTTAAATCTTACTTGAGTCATCTCTTAGTTAAAGCAATGCTGTGGCAATGTTATATTCCTAATCAAAACCTTATTTTGACCTAATTTACACCTGGAAAATCACAGCTATAGATCCAATTCAGAATTGAATGCTGGAATATACACTACAGTGTGCTATAGGTAAATAAAGTTAGACTGGACTGGATTTTTGTGCTATGGCAAATTCATCTTTGAGCGTCTGAGCTCATAAAACTGGAACTACAGATAGGAAAACAAACAATTGGAAATAGAAAAATGCCTAATAGTCCAAAATAATTGCTTAAATAATCAGATTAAGTGATCAGACATTACTTTCAAACATTATAGGTTCTCTGTATATTAAACATTGACCTAAAGTTGAAAAACCCTGGTTGGAATTTTTCGTTTTCCTTGAATTTCAGCAATTCCAAACTAAATCTTTCCTATTTGAAAAGCACAGATATTCTTTTTAAATAATTGTTCACATTTTTCCTTGATGTCTTATTAGAACATTCTTTATAATTTACACTGAACTAAAGAGATGAAACGTGACTTTGACGCATCGCCCTCGACCTTAATGCAAAATGGCAAAACGTCCAAAAAGTGGGTCGAGTCCAAAAATAGGTCGATGCTGCTTATACAAAAGAGAACTTTGTCATAATCCTGTGTCCATACTGTCAAAGGTAGATCTCTCACGAAACAATAGCAGCATATATATTATAAAAGTCCACTAATGACTGCAATAATAATACTCATATTCAGACCATATTATGTCAATGCATTCAACTTTTTATTATTTAAGTCTTCAAGCAATTATGAAAACCTGTAAAAGTGCAGAAATATATTTTGCAGGATTTTATAATATACTCCAAAGTTTTTGTGAGTGAGTGATTGAGTGAGTGAGCCAGCAGGTGTCTTCTAGTAAGTAAGTAAGTCAAAGTTTTTTTTTGTAAGATACAAGTGCTTTTGTAACTCACTTCTCTCTCTCTCTTTCTTCTCTCTTCTCCTCTTTTTCTTCTCTGTCTCTTTCTTCTCTCTCTCCCTCTTTCTCTCCATCTCCTCAATCTTTTTCCTTGTCCTCTCTCTTACCCCCCCCTCCTCTCTTGTCTTCTCTCTTTCTTTCTCTCTCTCTCCCCTTTTTCCTCTTTCTTTCTTTCTTTCTTTCTTTCTTTCTTTCTCTCCTCTCTTTTTTCTCTTTCTCTTCTTTCTCTGGTTTCTCTCTTCTCTCTCTCTTTTTCTCTTCTTCTCCCCTCTCCTTTTTTCATCTTCTTTCTTTCTCTCCTCTCTTTTTTCTCTTCCTTTCTTTCTTTTTCTCTATTTTCTCTCTTCTCTCTCCCTCTTTCTCTCTCTCCTCTCTTTTTCTCTTCTCTCTCCCTCTTTCTTTCTCTCTCTGTCTCTTTCTTGTCTTCTCTCTCCCCCTTTTTCTCTTTCTTTCTTTTTTCTCTTCTCTCTTTTTTCTCTTTCTCTCTCCTCCCTCTCTCTTTCTCTCTCTTTCTTTCTCTCCATCTCAATCTTTTTTCCTTGTCCCCTCTCACTCCCGCTCTCTCTCTCTCCCCTTTTTTCTGTCTTTCTCTCTCTCTCCTCTCTTTTTTCTCTTTCCTCTCTCTCTCTTTTCTCTTCTCTCTCTCCTCTTTCTCTCTCTCTCCTCTCTCTTTCTCCTTCTCCTCTCTCTCTCTCTTTCTCTCTCTCTCTCTCTCTCTCTCTCTCTCTTTCTCTCTCTCATAACTTAAAAGTTGTTAATCTTTGACTCATATTGTCGACTTATATCAACATTTATTTAACTTTTTCATAGTGTATGATCAAATGAAGTAACCGACTGTAGTATTGACAATCAACATCATGGTTATTGCAGCTTCACGTATCGTTTTAAGAACTGTTAAAACACACAAACGGCACAGTTACTTTCGCAGGTGGATCCAGGTGTTACTTTCGTTCTCATCAGTCGCCCTATAACAGCCTGGCATTATTAAGTACATGCGCTGATGTTTCTTTCATTTGCAAAGAAATCAGTTTTATGCATTGAGAACATTTCCGCAATAACAGCCGACTCAGCGTTTCGAGTGGGCGGAACGTGGGCGGGAAAAATCTGCGGAAAGTCCTGTCTCGTTTGAACATTACAGCAACTAATTTTCTTTTTACAGAACTGTTGTTTTTTTTTGCTTTGAAATTATTGATTGAAGAGATAGCACCGTCACGTCCAATCTCGCCTTTACGTGTCACTGTAACTGTCTAAAGCACAAACTAATCAACTTTACAATCGCATTATAGAGAAAGAGCATCCTGACAAACATGGCGGCTAATCTAAATTACAGACGTTTCTATGTATCCAGACGCTGAGTAAATATATTGACGATGTAATGGAGGGACATCGTTTTACAATGAGAGGATAATTAGAAACACAAGTGGTTTCAACTGTAGATTCAAGATATGGAAAGATTTTAGTTTCAAGATAGGGAAAAATGTAGAATTAGAATTAACTAGATGATGGTGTGAAATTTAGCAGTTTATAGCAGAATCTACTTCTAATAAGTTATTCAAAGTGCCTAAAGCAGGAAAAATAAAAGGAGGTTGCTGGCACTTAATGGAAAATATGGGTGTTGTTTTTACTATCTTGCAGTAGACTTTGACCATAGAACAGGATTTATTATTTATTTATTTTTTTTTTTACAGAAATGGCCATTTTAGTCCCCAATTTTTAGTTAAACTTGTTTGGCAAACAGTCTACAATAAAACATCATACTTATCACATATAAGATGGTGTTTTTTCCAGTGATTATTTGGCAACATTTCAAATTTGTCTGATAATGAAACCTCAATATATTGGAAGACATGTATCTAAACACATTATATTGGACTGACAGAATCTCATCTAAATATCGTCATCGAAAAATTAGAAAAATTATCAAGATATTAATTTTTTTCCGATATCGCCCAGTTCTATTTGTAGTACATTTTGTTAAAACATTTGTTCATTAGGGCAGCACAATTTGGGAAATACAT
This sequence comes from Mugilogobius chulae, assembly GCA_038363315.1. Classification (NCBI taxonomy): domain Eukaryota; kingdom Metazoa; phylum Chordata; class Actinopteri; order Gobiiformes; family Gobiidae; genus Mugilogobius; species Mugilogobius chulae. Next base: position 35,235,391 of record CM076395.1, on the reverse strand, counting down.
CAGTAAAACAGAATTTCGTTCAGAGTTCACATTTATGGTTTGGAGAAATGACCAAATGGAGAAAGAAAGTCATATATTGTTTGTTTGTGAAAGAAATTATGGAACCTAAAAAAGGGTTAGCGTTGCAAGTAAATGCATTCATTGACATTGGGATTTCAAATTGATTTTGTTTGTGCAGCCCTTGTGCTCATAAATTTTTTTATAATTTTATGAGTACAATAGAAAAGCTCTATGAAAACTATTTTCCGTCAGTATTATTTTAAGAACAAGCATTAATAGTTATTTTTCATCATTAAGTTTTATTAATGCAGCTGTCTTTGTTATAAAAACATATTGTGTTTGTATTTAGAGTCAGTTTAACAAAGTAAATAACAATTATTAAAATATGATTAAGATCATTTTTGGTCCATTAATCTTACATCTCTGTTTGACTTAAAATGTTAGCTTTTGAGTGTTTTTGATTTGTATTAGCAGCTGCATTGACAAGTGAATTTCTCCAATACAGATAAATAAACTAATCTAGGGCTGACAAAATATTTGGACGATATTCCATAAATGTGTTAAAACATCTTCAAATTTGTTACTACACTGGAAAAAAGTCATGGTGATTTGATTCTAAAGTCAAAACCTTATTTCAAAAACAGAAACTTTTCTTTTTTTCCCCTCATAAGTAAAAAAGATATGTTATGCTTTTCCATTGGCAATCTTAGTTAAACCAATCAAAATGAACTTAAATCATGTAAAATATTTCTTATTCCAGGCACAAATTCTCTGTTATCTAATTAAGATGGTAATTTTTCCCCGTGTGTTTAATTATCAGACAAATATCTGTCAAATTAATTCTTCTTTTCATGGACAAATTCATAAACATGCCTTGTCTATTAAAAAGTATTTGCGTTACTAGTTAATTCTGTTACTCAGTATTCAATTTTTGCTTATTTCTACAACAAAATTCAAATATTATATAAAATTCATCATATTGCCAGCTCTAATCTAACATATATCCAGAGATCAATACTACATTTTCTTTTACAGTCAAACCTTTGTGTAACACAGAAGTAGAAATTGCCCAATCCAGCCGTTCAAGTCTGAATTTTGTATTTTTTCCCCTCAAAGCTCTGCTGGATTCCTGAGTGTTGTCTGTCTGTCTCTCCATGTTGAACTTGTGCATAAATTACTCTCTCTCCTCTCCCATTCAGGACGTACAATGGCGGTTCCCTCTGCACCGGGGGCTTATAGCACAACTAATGTAGTCAGGATTAAGTTCTTTCACAGCGTCGTGTTCACATTTAAAACACTTCCCACCAACTCTACGGCTCATTTCTGCTGCGTGCATCACACCACTCTCGGCTTTTGTCAGCGGCACCAAGGACGGGCCGTTTTACTGTACGTCGATATTTCAAGGTCTTTTCACAGCCTTAGAAATTAGATTCATGATACTTGTAGGAGAAAGACGGCTAATATCTGAACTGCAACAAGTTAATCAATTAATCACAACAAATTTAAAAATCAAATAATCATTCAACAGGTTTTTATGTTGTCGCAATTTTAAATTACTATTGCATTACATCAAACTCCATTTCAATTGATTAAAAATGTTGATATTTCAACACAAAGTAAGTAGTTAGTAGTAAGTAGTTCTTGTTATAGTATTGGTTGTAAATTATTTTAAAACTGTTCAGAAAAGGCCAAACTAAATTATGTTCTCTTAAAGTATTTTTAGTACCAATACTTGCTCAAATCAAAATATAGATTTTAACTAGCTTTAGTATGGAATAGTATATATTTTTTATACTTTTTTTTTAATAATGGTTTCACAACATGTTGATCTGAGAAAACTCTCAGATTGTAAAGGCAATGATGATAACAATCAACTCTTAATGTATTTGCGCCTCTGTTCTTTTTTATGTTATCTCAGCTCAAAATAGTCTTTTATCCAAGTGTCTTTGCTTCTAAGAACTAATCAATTAATCGAAAGAGTAATCAAACAACTAATTGATTACCAAAATAACTGTTAGTTGCAGCCCTAATCTGAACATTTATCTGATACATCGTTCAAATAACACCGTCTACCTTTGCTAATAAAAAATGACAAGTTTAGGTCAAGTGTAAAGTAACACTATGTGAGTCTCTGTAAAGGGTTCGCCACCTGCTCGTCTTCAAAGTTATTTTGAACAATGCACTCAACTAGCTCAGTGTTAGCTTAGAGTTAGCATTATTACTTGAATCCTTTTTTTTTGGGCGGTTTTGTCAAATCACACTCTAAAAATAAATATTTTTTTTATATTAGGCAGTCAACAGCGAGTTGTGAATGTCCCTGATAACTCGTTAAAGACTGACAAGATGAAATACTTGGACATTTCTTGATGAAGAGAGTTAGGCTATTTAACTCGCAATGCTAATGCTAATGCCAGCTGTAAAGTTTAGGCTATAATTTAACAAATACTCTAACACAATATACAATAAAATGTTAACACGTAAAATAAATAATCAAGACATTTTTTTCTAAGAAGGGCAATATATAGCTATTTGTTACTTTTAAATTAAATTAGCATATACCATTAGCTATTAGAAACAGTTAGCTAGCTAATCTGTTGCTTTGCACACAACTCTTTAAAACCACAGTAACAGAATAAAAGCATACAAGCCACTGTGGAACATTTAAGGGTAACTGATAGCCCCGCTCAACCGGAAATGTCATAGCAACCGTAGTGTTGAATCTGCTGTAGAAAAGACAAACTAGGTGGAAAAGCTTTATAACTCAAGTAGCATGTTAAAATAGCAAAGGAAAACATTGTTGCGGATAGACAGAAGGAACACAGCGCTGCTTTGCCTCACATTTATCGTCTCATGTGCTCGTCGTATGTAAAACAGTTATGTCTCTGTCATTGAGGCCAAATTAATTGTGCCTCTCGTTGAAATGATAGAAGCCACTGTCCCAGAGAAGAGACAGTGTCAGCAGTTCCCATCCATTTACATGTACTGCCCTGAGTCATCAGCAGAGAAATAGGTCACTATACAGTACGACCATATAAGGGCGCGGGAGGCAGAGGCACATGAACTCAATCTATGTACGAAATATCCGTGTCAACAAATACATCACGTAGTATTAAAGTCTTTCCGTAAACACAATTTGATGTTTGCTTGAGGCTGGATAAAGCGGTCAGAACATGCACAATACTCACACACACAGTATACAGAACTAGAATACTCTAAATGTATTCAATAGACTGTATTTCTTTTATGGACATAGCAATGAAATTTACATTTGTGTTTCATGATTTTGTTCGAGCTGTGCAATTGATCTAATTTATTTATTTATTTGTTTAAAGAGGGCAGTGCATTTTAATGAACACAACAAAACTTAATAAATAAAATTAATAAATATGCCAGGTCTAGCATAAAACTTCATCTGTAGTCCTTTATTTATTTGTGATTCAGTCATTTTTGGCCCTCGGTTATCACGTTTTTAATTGAGGAGTCGACTGTTAATGAAAGCATTTGGTTTGGACTAATAATCAGACTTTGGAGGACAATAGAATAATTGTTAGATATTTGTTCTGTTTGTATGTATTAGGGCTGCAACTAACGATTATTTTGCTGATTGATTAGTTGGCTTTCGATTAATCAATTAGTTGGAAACAAAATGTTGCCAAATTTGAGTCTGAGGTGCACCTCAGACTTGTTTGAGTAGGTTTTGACTGTCTTAAGATTTGATTTGCAGATGGAACAAGTTATATGTAGTTTTAGTTGGGATAAGGAAATGATAAGTATGTTTCACTTGAAAAAGACAAAGGAAAATTAATTTCACCCTAAATAGGAATACAATTAGCTTGTTCTATTTGCAAATCTTAACATGAAAAAGTCAAGTTATGCCTAAAACTAAATACATTTGACCAAATTCAGGCGCTTTTTTAAGTCTACAATTTTCACAGTGTAAGACCATTTGACAACATTCTGGAGGTGTTTACGTCACAAAGACAATATATTTATAAACAATTTTCATTGCTCATCATTAATTCTATACAATCTTAGGTTTTCTCAGTACATGGCTTTGAAATTTAAATTAAACCAGTTAAGGATTATTTGACTGATGTAGTTGACGATTTTGTCAATAATTGAATTGTTGCAGTAAAAATGTCCTAAATCTAGCTAGATAAGCTGTGCACTGTTGCCATGACAACAGAAAAGCCATAGTCACTTTCCAAGTTAATTTATGTTAAAAAAGAAAAGACTCCAAGGATAAAAATTAGGCCATAAACAGCAAAGAAGTACATTTTCTCTTTGTGATTTAGCATAAAAAGATAACTATTGCAATGGAAATAAAGTTAACTCCACCATTTTTGCTAGGAATGCGTTAGCTAAAACAATACTAAAACAATACAAAAGAGCAGCAACAAAAAACGCACCGTAGTGTGAGAATATGTTTTAGTGAAGACTAACTCAAGCACTTAGCATTTTAGGTGCAACTTAGTACCTACACCTCAATTTGCCTTCGTAAAGCATGAATAAAGCTTGACTAAAGCTTAATTATTCATAAACAAATGGTCAGTTAATGAATGAAAAGGTTTATTAGGTCCAAGTAACTACTTCATTAATGAGCTAATGTTAGGATAGGCTTGGAAGAAAGAGTTTGAGTCATTACTAATCCTTAATGAACTTTTTAATGTATTAATCATTCATTTGTTCAATATGAACTAAGTGTCTATTAAGGTTTATTAAGTCTATTTAATGTGAAGTTATTATAAAGTGTCTCTTTTTGATTTAACATTAGTCCAAGGAAAGTTTAGAAGCATTTCTTTCAAGAATGTATCATGTCTATTAAAAACACTATTGCGTTCAGGACAAACAGGATACAGAAGAAGAGAGGGTTAGGAAAGGAGAGAGCGAGAAATGGAGGATAAGATTAGAAGAGGATGACTATAAGGAGATGAAGAGTGAACTCAGTGCAGGAGCTGGTGTGTCCATCCAAGCAGAAATGCTGTCAGTGTCTATAAAACCTCTCCTCTGTCAGATTAGTGCGAGATACTTTTCCCTCACTCTCTTCTCTCTCCGTCCACATCGTTTGTCTTATAAAAGTACATTAACATAAAGCCACTGTTCACCAGCCAAAGAGGGCTTAATGCATTTTGATGTTCCACGTTGTTTTGAGTCACAATCCAAAAATAGCGCTCGTCTTTAGCTGGAGTTTTGTGAATTGCAGGTAAAATGCAAGTCATTCATCAACCCATTTGGTCAATCTAGTTTCATTTCCTAGTATTAGCCACCGTCTAATTTAGAAAAGCTGCTGAACAAAATTCATTGGAACCACTCTGAGTAAGAGCTTGTGGTTTGGAGCTGAAATCAAACAGTGCATGAGAAAAATGGGCTCAATTGCAATATAAACCAAGTGCATTGTTTGGTATAATATAATCTAATATAGTGTTTTAAACCATATACTTCTGGAGATTGGACTGTTACTGAAGCTTCTACAAAAAATTCTCTTGAAAAATGTACGTGATATTCACCTTAATTTGCCCCGCCCACTTTTATAACAGTGCACTTCCTGTTTAGCTGCAGTTAGCTGATAGAATTCACAAGCTGGGTTTATTTTAGCTGTTGTTATATTTGATTGAGATTGCCCTGTGGGACAGACAAGCTAGCATCTTAGTTTAACAGAACTAAACAGGAAGTGCGCTGCCAGGAAAAGTGGGTGGGGCAGAATAAAATGAAAAGCAGTTGCTTCTGTAAAATGATATGTTAATTTTGAGGAAGTGTAGCTGTCGACTTGGTGAAAGCTAACAGATCAAACACTAGCTTGTCAAAAAAAGTCGGAAAGTCAATATTATTCTGAGTAATATTAATTTGATCTGTTGCATGTCTAACGCCATTGTAAACACACACTTTAAAAGCTCATCTTTGTGCATTAATAATCTTTTAACCCAAAGAAGTGTGACAGCTAACATGAATAGCTCTCTGTCTGTTGTGTATCAGATATTACTGTTTTCTTGTTTTAATGATATTTAACCCCCAAATCCGTACAAATAGTTTTTAAAATGACCATAAATAACTTTTTGGTAGCATTTATAATAATTACACCTTGATTAGCCTTAATAAACTCTTAATAAAGCATGCATAATGAGTTAATTAATCATGAACAAATGAGAAATGAATTGACCTAAACAATTTTTCAAAGCTTAGTTACAACTTAATTACTACAAGCCACCCCAACCCTAAATCCTAATCTTAGCTCCTTAAGTGAGCAGTAACTAAGCTGTAATAAACTTTTTCATCCATTAATTAATGATTTATTGATGGATTATTAACTCTTTAATCATGCTTTATTAAGGCTTTACTAAGACTAAATCTTGCGTAGTTATTATAAAGTGGTACCAACTTTTTTCTGATTATTTAAAATGTTATCTTCTTTCTATTCCAGGTGCATCCCTCTGTCCTATAGAATGTCTACACCGGGGATGTCCAAACTTTTTTCACAGTGTGACCACATTTTGAAACTTAAATTGAGCCGAGGGCCGTGAAATACATGACTGTGAAACTAATCATTCAAAATTTTGCATTTGACCTCCTTTTAATGAACCACAACACTTTATAAAGGCATTGAACATTCATTTTAGGCTTATATAACATTAAAAAGTGTGTTATTTTGACTATGATAGAAGAATTTTACAACAAAAACACAAAATATTCATCCAGTTATTTTCTTTCTCTTATCCGAACTTGGTCGCAGAAGCAGCAGATATACGGTCTTTTTTTGACGCACTTGAATTATGTCATCTATTTGTTCTATGTAAATGTATTTGGTGATCTCTAAGTTAATGTACAACTGCAAAGAAAAGTTCAACCTGTTAAATGATAAAGTAACTAACTACTCATTAGAAAAAGATTCAAAAATGATCTAGTTTCGTCACATTTATCTTTTTTTCTTCTATTCTTTATTTTCCACAACAATATAACAATCGATTTATAAAGTGCTTTGTTGCAGTGATACGTGTATTTCTTTGTGCTTCTAACTCAACTTTTGTTTAACTGAGATTGTACTTTCTCTGTGGTTATTTCTGTGATTGTTATCTTTAGTAGGTCAGGGCTATCTGTAAATCGACCACAAAAATCTTCATAAAAAACCTGCAGATGTTATTTTTTTAATGTATTTCTCAAAGGGAAAACCCCGCTTTTAATCTCTTTAATCTAATCAGCATTTAGAACAGTAAAAGTGTCACAAACCGCCAAGTCTGTTTTGAAACATTTCCTTCATTGAGGTCATAAACAGTCATTTACACAACCTAATTTTTCAGATAAATCAATATTAGAAAGTTAAAAAAAAGTATCTGTGTCAGACATAACTTTGATGGAGCGCTGTGAAAGAGCCCTGAAGGACACTGTAATAGAAACACACATACAAAATAGAGTTTGGTTAGGAAATCTTCAATGATTGGTTATTAGGATTGATGTGAGAATTTTAGGAAAGAAAAAACACACAGACATTTACATGCACTGCTAACAACAACAAAAACAGAACAAAATGAATACAAGTATTACATTCATTGAAGAACTTGCTGGCCAATCAGATTTATTTCACAAAAGACATTTTGACTTTTACGAAGAACATTCTCATATTTGAATAGTTGCAGCTTTTGTGATGTGAATATCGCTTATTCAATTTTATTTGATACTGTGCAATTGGTTCATAGTGTAATTACAGGTAAATGGCTTGATCAGTTTAGTTCTTTATTACATAGAAAGGTTTCTTTCACTTTGTGGAAACCGTCTGACGTCGCATCATTGGGGCTCATTCACTTCACAGGAGGTGGAGGACTTTTTGCATTTAAACCAATCACTGGGTTTTGGTCCATTTTGTCGTCCAGAAAGTTCCTATAAAATGTACAATATCATTTCTAAGTTAATATTTGAACACAAGGCAAGGAACAGAACATATACAGTCTGTTACCTCTCAACTGGACGACTGTACTTCCTGCTTTTTGGAACCGTCTGCAGTCCTGCGATCCTGAGCTAGTGGCTAGGAGTAAATGAAAGTAAGTGGAAGCACAGATAAATGAAAAAATGTGAGAAGCGAGCACTGCTGATATTCATTGTGTCACAGTCTTCCAAACATTTCAGAAAATATTTGCAGTATTTGCAGAAAATCATGTTGCATTTTTATTTTTATTCAGTATATATTAAAACAGAAAGAATAAAACATAAAAGGTTGACACAACAGAATTACGAACAACATTTCTTTTCTTCCTCTTACAGTCTTATCCAGTCGGTGACGATGATTACAACATCCCACCTCTGACTCCGCCCACTCTGCCGGAGCACATGATGCCCCAGCACCTGCCCCACGAGACCCCGCCCGGCCCGGGACAGTACCACCCCCTGGACCCGCCCTCCGGATCAGGGCCGCACCACCCGTACCAGCTGCAGGGCCTGGAGATGAGCAGGATGAGCTCGGGACAGGACGGCAGGACGTACAGCCCAGAGGGAGGCCCCATGACCAGCACCCTGTCTGTGGTGAGTTTATACTGGGATCTTCACAACACACCTGAATATTTACAGGTGAAAACTACTAAGTACTTCCTTGTTTATAGTAAGTCATGAGAATCTATATTATATTTAGCCACATTGTTGTAGGGCTGTATTAACGATTTTTTGTATGGTTAGTTGACTGATTATTCTTTCGATTAATTGATTAGTTGCTTATAATGTCAAAGTTACTTAAATACAAGATTTTGCAAATGTTGATCTGAGGTAATGTCGCTTAAGAACATTCTAGAAGAGCTGATTTACAGGCAAATATGTCCAAAACCATAGAATTACACAGTTGTTATATATTATGATTTACAATTGCAAAACATTAGTATAAAACCAGTAATATCATTTGATTATTAAATTAGTTGTTAGGTTAGTTCAAGATTAACTTGTTGCAGTGCTACATTGTTGTTTAAGCGCAGAGTTAAAGCTTGTGTAAAAGTAGCAGCTTATAGTACTAAATTACAATGTCTGTCCGTCCTCCATTAGACAAAAATGTGTTTTATGTTTAAAATTTTAGTATCTTTTAATAAGGATTTCTCAACTTTTTAAGGAGATTAGTAGTTAAAATTGTACAAATTTCTTAGTATTTACCATTATTATGCATCACTATAGACGGTGAGGTTCACAGTTTTTGCAAGAAGTGATACAAATTGTTCACATGCTTTTTTTTTGTATCTTATTGTCAGGACAAACAATACTGCTCACATTTAAAGCATTTTTAGGGAGTTAATTTTCTATTATATTATATGTTTAAACCTGGGTGCGTCAAACTTCACTAAACAGTTTGACAGCTTTTTAACAAATTAAATAAACAATCTCAACAGATAAATAATCTATTTTCAAATACAATATAGGAAGTGTTTTTGGTCACACGTGCTGTTGTTACCATCTTTGCTAAATGCGACTATAAAAGGGGCGTGGCTAAACTTGCAATTAGAGAAAACGAATAAGAAAGTGGTGCATTTGTATCTAAAAAAATGGATTTGACCAATTATTCAGTCAAAATCTTCAGCCAATCATTATTTTTGTCAGTTCCATTAATATAAATCCTTACATCTAAACAAACTAAATAGTCTTAATACAAACTTTCATTAACTAAGACTCTATCTATTGATTAATCAACTAAACGACCAAAGAACTACACCCTTAAGAAAATATAAAGAATATTTCAGCAACGATTTCGACCTTGTGTAACTTATTGAGAGTGAAAAGCATATTTAAATGTCTCCAAAAGACTGGCAGCAGCTCTTCTTGTCGGGAGGTTGATATTGCGTTTTTTAGCCGACAGCAGATGGATGTTTCTGAACTAAACTCACTTATATGTTTCCGCGCTCGCTGTGAGAAGCAGGTTTTCGCCCGGGGCAGTGTTTTTTGAAGGCCAATCTCTGCGCTGAGTCGACGTGACATTTTCCTTATATTTAAAATTTTTCATTTCGCAGTAAAGTGAAAATGTTGCTTTTAGTGCCGCTGACATTCAGATGTGGCTCAGTGTGTCATACAGTAAAGCGTGAATCAACAGTCTCCTTCGTTTTACTTAAAAATGAAACTTTCTCACCTCCCACATCTGCTCTTTCAAGCTTCATCACATGAAATATCTCTCAAATTGTTTTTCTTTTACAACCTGTTTTTATCTCTTGTCACTTGCAGACGTTTTGTTGTTTTTTTTGCTTTGTAGTTTTTGTGCTTCATGTGGTTGGTTGGTTTTGTCTGGTTCTAGAGAGATAAAGAAGTTGAAAGGTCTTTTTGGGGACAGTTAACGTGCGCATGATAAAATAGTAGTGCTGCAGTTCTTTAGTCGTTTAGTTGATGCATTCTTATTCGACTTATTACTTTAATTAGACGATAAGGATTTACACTGATAAATATGAGCATTTTAAATTACAGTGACTTTGTGCCTGAAATAAGTCGTATTTAGCACATTTTTAGTGGATTTTGACTGGATTCAAATAAGATGATGTCAATGGAACAAGCATAAAAACCAGACCTGGGAATCCAGACAAGTGACAAAAGGCCGGACCACAAATATTGAAATAATTTGTTATTTTGCAAGCACGTTGTGTATAGAAATTACGAAAGTCTGCCAAATAAAAGAAACATACACTGCAAATAAGTAATTCTGGATTTGCTAAAACGTCTTAAAATCTGGATTTTAATCTTTATTTTTTGCGTTTAGATGGGTTTAGTTGATGGACTTAGATTATTTAACTTGCTTTATTTAACTTTCTGTTTTGTTTTAATAGATTTGCAAACTTGATTCAAGCTAAAATATCTTCAGAAATGTCTTCAAACAATCCCGCTAAAATAACAAAAATTAAAATGAATACTCTGAATTCTAGTAGTTTTAACTTAGACTAGATATAATAGGCCTTTTCCCATTGTAGGAACTTTTTTTAAGTTCCTGTACTTTTTTTGTTCCAGTCCCCACTTAAGCCACATTAACACAGAGCAGGAACTATGGACTTTAGTACTTTTTTTTAGCTCTGCTCTGCTGCAGGTACTTTTCAGTCAGACCAGGAACCTTTTTGTGACACAAGACATTTACAACACTAGCTTTGTTGGAAACATGTTTAATATGTTCCCACATTTACATAACATTTCCTTAACTTTAAGAAAAATGATTTTGAGCAATGATTAAAGCAGAACTCCCAAAATACAGTTATTTAAATTGTAAATATTAATAGGAATTACAGTAAATACCAGTAATCTTGTTTTGTTGTTATTTCAGAGATGTTTATGGGTTTTGTAAATCATAATTTTAGGTGGAAACAAAAAGACAACTTTGTTTTCCTAACACCACTTAATTAATTATTTAAGCGTTCCAGACTTTACAGATGCTAAGCTAAAACCAGTTAGACCCACTTTCAGAAACTGCTGCTGTGCCAACACAAACATGGGGACAGGGTAGTTCCTCTGACTAAACCGGGACTGGACAAAGGTTGGGACTAGTTCTTGGTGCTTTCATGTGGGAAAACGCCTAATGCTTTGCAGGATAAGAGTAATTAAAAAAATGGGAGGGCTGCATCTGGCCCCAGGCCGCAGTTTGCCCAGGTCTGTTCTAGAGCATTATTAACTGAAGACTTATTTTTGCTTCTCAAATCACTGAACAACCACTGATTTCTCATTAACCAAAGCAATTTCCTGTATTTTTATTTCTTTTTTAGCACATCCTTACTGTCTACAAACCAAACCTTGATTTTCGTGTCACGTTTGCTCCACATCTCCCTCCACATCACGTCAAAACACACGGTTGTTACCTGTTTACAGCCTCTCTCTCTCTGTAAACGCCTGACGCCTCCTCTTCTGCCTCCATCTCTGTTTTATTTCTCTGAACATTTACTGTCGGTTCATGAATTACGGTTACCAGGCAACGGCTCGGCTCGGCCTAAAGGGGCGGGGCCTGTTCATTATACAGTTTGTACAAGAGGCTGTTTTATTCTCTGCTGCAGGAGTTTATGTTTCTGTTTATGCGGGCTGACCTTTGATTGGAGTCGATTTATGCAAAAGGAAATTATAGGGTTTTGAACTGAGATGTATTGATACAGAAAGAAATCACAAAAACTGATAAGCTGTAGGTGAAAGTAATAACTATAACGCCTGGTAATCCTAGCAGACTCTTTTCTGGATCTGCAAAAGGCTTCATGAAACTTCTAAGAGTCATAGACCTGCATGAGTTATGATGATTATTTAGATTTTTTAATAGTATTGTTTAGTATTATAATTATGATGCATACTTTCTTTGTAAAGCACTTTGAATTGCTTTGTGTATGAATTGTGCTTACAAATAATTTTGCCTTGCCTTTTAAGCTTATACTACAATACAATATGACTCACTAATTCAAAGAAAATCTGTGTACAAAAATAATTATTTAAATATTTAATTTGACAGGGACAATATGCAAACACAGTAAATATGTTTCCCAGATTATACTAAACTACTTTCCATCTGCAGTTCTGAGCTGACATTTATTGAAACATAACAATAATAATTTGTTTCAATAGTTATAACTAGTTATTGAAACATAGTTATTTATATATATAGTTATATTTTTATTGGTTAAAACCTACACTTTTTGAACATACAAAAGTTACTTCAAATATTATTATTATTATTTATTTATTTTATTTTTTTAACTTGTTTGGCTTGGAAAGGGAAACCTCTTTGAATTGTATTTATTTATAAAGAACTGAAATGTATGTTTGAATGATTGATTGATTGATTGATTGAATAAATGAAAGAATAAATTATTGAATGAAAAAATAAATGGTTGAATGAAATAAAGAATGAATGAATAAATAAATAAATATATTGGGAAGAAAAAGTATTAATACTAGAATTTCTGCCTGATTTGGTCATTAAATATGAACAGATCTTCATCACAACAATAGACAAACACACTCTGCTTAAACTAATGCTGCTGCTGCAAAAAGTATTTGGTTAGTTATTTTCATTGTCCCCATGGGGAAATTTTTCCTCATAGTTGCACATTTACACAAGAATAACACCAAATACATTTCACATGACAAACACAGAAATACTTTAATCACTCAAGTGCATAATAAATAAAAAAAAAAAGGCCTATAGTTTGCTTAGGCTGATAATGGTTGTAGGTATGAGCCTGTTTTTTTGTTTGTTTGTTTATTAGTTTGTTCGCTTTATTACACCTGATAGTCTTGTATTGTTGTCCGGAAGGTAGCAAGAAAGAATTGCGCTTTTTAAGAGTGAGCATTGTTAGAAAACATGGTGAACAGTACAGAAAAACAGACTGGATGATGCTGGTATATCACTTAATTATAGCCCCTTGTTGATAAAGTTTGGACACCCTGTTGTAAATGCTTTATAAAAACAAGAAAAAAATGTCTTTGCAGCATCAGTTTAAGAAGTGTGTTTGTCAGTGTTGTTTACTTGGATGAAGATAACATTTTATGGCAAAATTATGCAGAAATTATAGTATTTCAACACATTTTTAGACACTGATAGAATTAACAATCATTATTCATTCATTTCTTAATCGTACCGTCTGGTAAAGTTCACAAAGTTCACGTCAGTGTTTCTCATATAAAATGTAAGTCTTCGTGTGTTTTGAGAGGACACAGTGAGTCACCGGCAGCAGCAGCAGCTCTCGTGCAGCTCAGGAGTCGTCTGAGTAAGAGCAGATTCATTTTGAAATCGAGTCGGTCAAACCACAGTTTAATGAACTAAGATCACAAAAGTCTCACGAGCGAGGCGTTAGTCAGCGCTTTTACTGCGGTTTTTACACGTAAGAATGAAGAAGACTCGTGTACCAACCTGTGTCCTGTCACTGTATAATATTACTTTGTACTTTTTCCCTTCTTTTTCCCTTTTGCTGCAGTTAAAGCTCGTATGATAGATTACAGTTTGGTGTGATAGTCCTTGTCGTAAATATTTATCATAGTTTACAGCTGTTAAGTTACAAATTATGAAAAATTGACAAAAAAAGTTTAAAATAAAAGGAAGTAATTTGTCTTTCACCAAAATATTTCAACAAAGTGCAAATGCCAAAAAATTAACAAAAATGACAAAAAATTGGATTTTCTCTATGTTTATGTATTTGTCATACATATAAATCAATAAAGCGTATATTGACGTTTTAATTTACACGCAAAAAAATAAAAAAAAAAATTAAATCAAAAAAATAAAAATAAAAAAAAATGTTTTGAATGATTCAATGCATTACTTTTTTTTTTAGGTCAAGAAAACTGTTCTGACCCCATTAATAACAAAAACCAGTTAAAATAAAATGTTGAAACCAGTGAAATTTTCTACATTACACAAGAAATAAAATCTTATCCAGTTAAACAGCTCAAATTTGGATAAAGTTTTGATTCCAAGTAATTTTAAGCGAGTCTAGATATATAGTTTTTCCAGTGAAAAAGATCCATAAGAATTCATTGGAAACTGCAACTTTCTCGCTCTTTTGACACATTTCCTGGCAATTTAAGTGCATTTTGTGCACAACTATTTCAAGTTGAGTCACATTTAAATCTTAAGCGATGTTGTCGAAGTAGTGTTACTCAGAAAGTAAACAGATTGTTCTTAGATGTTAAATACCCAGGCGGTGTTAGCATCACGTTAGCATCTAGCTTGCATTCAGCCTTCAGTTACTGTTAGCATGTTGGATATATTTATAAACTGGCGTTAGATCACTTTAGTCTTCTCTATTGTCTTTGTATCTTTATTAGACACAATAGGCTATATATCCCTAAATCCACATTTGTAGTTGTAGTTGTTGAGCAGTTGTTCTGATTCACTCTCATTGTTAACTTTCCCCTTGGAGATCCGTTAGTGCACTGATGCCTGTCATTACCCAGTTCGAGTTATTTGCAGAAATGGAGTCAATCATGCTAGTAGTTAGCTTGACTATATTTTCATTGTTTAAACTGCCAGAAACCATTAAAAATGTTATTTGTCAATTGTAACCTTAGATCGCCAATCATATGAGATTAAAAAACGTTTGTTAAGAATGTTTAATGACATTTATTTTTACATTTTTAAAGCCGAGTAAAATCTCGTACTTTATACACTCATAACAAACATTCAATTTAACACTTACGTTGGTGACCTCGAATTTTCACCGCTCCGAGCTGTTTGCTTAAGTTTATTAACAGTTAAATATTGTGTTTTCACAAACGTTATGCTCTTATGTAAATAAAATAAACATATTTAAAAAGTAAATGATAAATATAGCATTATTGTTTGTCCTCCTAAATGTTGACTCAAATTCAGCACTGACTTCAATTTGGGAGTGACAATGCGACTGTATCTACTGTACTTGTATGTGGTTGCTAGGTAACAGTTGTGAAATTGCCTTTACATGTAGGCCTGTGTCATATTTGATAAACCCCATCAAAACAACAAAACTGTGTGAAAACAAGCAAAATGTTTAGTGAAATTGTCAGTATCAATAGCACATTAACCTTTCCGAGTTACATCAGAACTAATGTTAAGAACACTGGTTTGTTTGTTTCTTTCTAGTACGAAAATCTGCATTAAGTATCAAGCAAGCGTATTCCTTATTATTAACAAGGATGCAGTTATAATGTCTTTTGTTGTCAATTGCAAAACACATACAAAAGGCTTGATTTAGCTGCTTTTTGTGGGATTAAAATTTGACTTCCTGCTAAAATGATATCACACAAGGAAGTTTTACAAACATTTACAAACCAATTAACTCCTTTAGTTATTAAATGTTGTAATAATCTTGTTCCTCATTTGAGCAAATAATGTTAAAGTTGTAGTTTCAGAAAAAAAAACATATAATACACACTTTAGCCTCAACAAAAGTATAATTTAAAACTGAACTTCCAATATTTTCTTGTTTGCTAAGACTTTTTCAGTTTACATGATTATTTTTCAGAAAAACAAACTCAGCTTTGTAATAAACCCATGAATTTCTTGCAATTTAATCTGGTAAATCTTGTAATTATCTGTCCAAAAACATTTGCCTGCGTGCCCCAGGTGAATTTCGTTTTCGCCATTAGCAGTGGAAATTACACAAAGACATTGATTTGACATTTACCAAAGTCTTGACCCGACCGACGCCAAAACCACAATTATTATTTCTGACTGTTTCCACCGGTTTGAGCATCAGCCACGAACCTCTTTCCATGTTCAAAAATGTCACTCGTTCCGTTTAAATACCACAGAGTCGCGAAAGAAAGAGTTCAGTAATATTCTCAAGAAAGGGCAACGAGTCAACGCCACATCCGAAAAGAAACTACCAACCTTTCGCTTAAGATGCACGCTTTTTAAAAAAATTAGGTGTTAAAGGTGACAGAGGTGTAACTTTTGTTTTCCGCAGAAATTGTACAGAAAATATTCAACTGTGACACATCTCCGTGGTCTCTGAGTGATACACGAGTGACTCTCACCTTTATACACCAAAAAATATACATGACAAAAGGATTGCACCTGAAATATGAAGTTTCAGTTTTGGTCAAATGGACAGTGGTGTGCACAGTAGTGTACTAGCCAGCTCAATGTGTCCTAAAGAATAAAAATATGCAAGAAAAATACATTTGAACCAACCGAGACACAATCTTGTCTCTTTATAAACAAGTATTGTGTAAAAATCCAAGCAGAAAAGCTGTGGAACAACTTGATAAACTGACAA
This sequence comes from Mugilogobius chulae, assembly GCA_038363315.1. Lineage (NCBI taxonomy): Eukaryota > Metazoa > Chordata > Actinopteri > Gobiiformes > Gobiidae > Mugilogobius > Mugilogobius chulae. Next base: position 35,218,730 of record CM076395.1, on the reverse strand, counting down.
ATATACTTCTAGCATCTTAGTATCTATTTGTTTAACATTATACTAATTAGAATTTATACTGATGTCTAATAATGACTTTTATTAAACAGCAACAAAAAGTTGAACATCACCAATAATTGGTCTAATCTGCCTTTTTTAAACACACTGTTGCCTATTTATTTTTTGCTTAAAATGTCGTTTTTTCTATTTTTAGTCAGGAGAGTTAGTCGACTAATCGATCAATGGGACAGATCTTAAGTCAATGACCTGAGGAAGATCCTACGTGGATCGAAACAATGTCTGACTTTTAAATTGCAATTGGAGATGGTTGCGGGCTTGTCCTCCTTTTTATATTTACTGCAACAGCCGAGCAACTTTGAGTGATGTGCGTGTATTTATGTTTTTTGTGACAAATCTTAAGTTAACCATAAATGTCTTTAGTCGATGACAGGCCTTACTGATGTCATAGTTGCAGCTGGGCAATTCATTGAAAAATCAAGAGATTGTTATCCAGTCATGTCGAATTGTCCATTATTTAGGTGTTTTTTGAATCTGGAGCTCACAGCTGATTAAACATGTGTTTTGGAGAAGAAGCCAGTCTTTGATTTTGATTTTCTGTGGTAAATGCCATTTAGTTTATGTTCTAGCAATCTTTACTAAAAGCCATTTTTTATTTTGTTTCTGAAAACTGAATAAAATAATAAAAACTGTGATTATCAGTGAGTGATCAAGACTGTTCCTCAAGTCGCCAACCCTACTCACTGTCACAAAATTGGACAGAATTGGTCCTTTTCCTTAATAGTTTGTAATGTTAAGTTAATGTTCATTATAGAGGTAATGCTGGACATGCTCCTCAATATTTAGAATGAATGAAACAAAACCACGGGCAAACTAATATATTTTAGTTTGCCCGGACATTTTATCTACAACAACTCAAAAACATATTTTTAGCACGTAAAAGGTATGAAGTTCAACTGTGTGATCTCAAAGTCTGTGGTAAATGTGAGAGAAGCTAAAGTCTTGTTGTTTATCTGGTTTTCTATCTGTAAAAGGTATGAAGTTCAACTGTGTGATCTCAAAGTCTGTGGTAAATGTGAGAGAAGCTAAAGTCTTGTTGTTTATCTGGTTTTCTATCTGTTTACCTGATTTTCTCTTTTAAAACCCAGTGCTCAGTAGACTTGTGGAGGTTGAATTTGTTCTCAGACTGTAGTGTCTTTTTCCTGTTTTATTTGTATTTTGAACTTTTACAGGAGAAATTGTCCATTCTCTCCATTGACTCTTACGCATTTCTTGCCACTCAGTCCTCACGTCTTCGTCCTCTTGAGAAGCTTATTTTCAAAAAACAATCATAAAACTTAAGGAAACATAATAATTGTGTGGCCAGTTGTGAGCCGGAGCGCACAAATTATGTATAAACGTTATAAATTATTTCATAACCTTGTCTTTTCTCTGGACACAGCATTTCGTCTCGTCTCAACTTGTTCTCAGAAGCTTTGTGTTGAAATTGACATAATATTGGGTTAATTTTATTGTGTTTTAGATAAAGTTACACTAGTTTCAGTATTATTTTTGTCAATAGCGTAAATCAAGCAGTTGTAATGGAAGCTGTACAACATTATGAGTCTTTACTGTGATGAATATATAATGTCTTTTGTCCGAATAGTAGCTTATATAGACTTTTGTGTTCCCATTGAGCTTGTGTTTATATCAATATTTGTGATTCCTGCAGAGACACTTTAAGCTTCGTCTTTCTCTGACATTAAACATTTGCATCTATGACTCAGGTGTGGCTGTAAACAATGGATGCTTCTGTCTGGTCACTTTATTTCCGGCATAAACTATTTTCTGACACATTAAAGATGAATCACGCCGGAATAAACCAAAGAGTTCAATCTGGCTCTTGCACCTGTGGCCTCTCGTAGTTTCTGCCGCGTCGCGATGGTAAAGAACAGATCATTCGCCTGTGAAGAAGAAAAGAAATACACTGTTTTTCTTTTGTAATTAAAGTCACAATATAAGAACGAAAGAATAATAATCGTGCATATTGAAGAATCAAAAATGTAGTCTGTTTTTAGTTTATTCTATAGAAACTTTGGCTGGGCATTATCAGCTGGGTTTATAGAAATAAAAGCTGATATTTGTGCAGATGTTTTAAATACGAGATAAATACATTTTGGTTAGATTTTTGCAGTAGTAAAAAGTAAATATATAATTTGAGGTGTTTGTTGTGAGTTAAAGAATTCAAATATCTGTGTCAGCAAATGTTGGTTTGCCACAACAAGAGGTTTAGTAATAGATTTCTCTAATGGTTTATTTTTAAAAAGTCAGTTCGTCCCTAAACTTGGTTATTTTTAGAAGTAAAATTTTGTCTTTAACCATTAAAAATATAATTTAGTTTGTCACATTAAGAGTTTGATTTGACAGTGTGAGTTTGATTTAACATTATATTACATTTAGCCTTATTAATATCGTAAGAAAAATAATTCACAATTGCTGAGAACATGAAGAAGCACCAATAAAATCTATAGTTTTCTTAATTTGCCACAAGTTAACGTGTTAATTTTTCTCACGTTTGTTGAGCTTTCTGAAATCAGACTTTACGAACGACAAATAGTAACAAAAACAGTCAGGTGAAAGCACTTTGCATTGGATTACAAAGTCAAATTAGTCAAAATCTGGAACAAATAACAAATAATCAGCTTTTCTTCAGTAATGTTTGTAAATTATTAATATTAGACTTAATTAAAGGTACAAATATGTTTTTAAGGTTTCATTGCAGGCAAAAAATAATAGACGTTGATATTACGTTGTGCTGAAGGATTTGTGAGAGTTAGAAACTAGTTAGACCTTGTTTTAGGTTTTGTGGTGTGAAAATCAGCTTCTCCACCTTTAATTTGGTCCTCCGTGTAACTTTTTGGCAAAAAAAATCTGCTTAAATATTGATGCTTTTCTAGTTTAGATGTCTTTTTGACACTAAATAAATAGTAAAAATATGTGAC
>CM076395.1:34591317-34614049 GCA_038363315.1 Mugilogobius chulae | reverse complement strand
TTGATTCATGTTGTCCTACAGCCAATTAGTGCATAGAAACTTTAGACTCAGATTTAGAGTTCTCTACATTTTATAATGGGGAGGCTAGGTTTATCAGTTTTGCCATTTTGAACACCAAGTCAGTAAATCTGTTTCTATAGGCCACTTTAGATCAGTTTTGCATTTTAGATTGAGCAAATACATAAATATGCAACATGTCTTCTATACGGATAGATAAACATACAGACTTTTTAACAATACCAATTAACAACATCCATTAAATGGCCTCCAGCAATTTGAACTTGAAACAAAATGAAAACAAAATGTTTATCTATAAAACACATTTTTAAGCATCACTTCGTTAGCACACAGCTGAATAAATGTTCTCCCGTTACTTCTACTAGTTTGTTCAGACAACTAGGAATGACACTTGCACACAGGCCGAGGCACTTCCCCCGAAATATTGGTGCAAATGTTGAACAATACTGAAATAGCAGCTGATATATTAGTAGAAAAGCTTCAAAGTTGTCATCTGAACAGCGTATTTGAAGATAGAAATGTTTCGACTCTCATCCAAAGTAATTTTCAATTTGATGACCTGGCTGTATTTGTATTGAGTTAAGCCTTCTACTTTAAGGAGGGGCTACAGCCTAAAACCTGTACCTAAATTGGTTCAGTGGGGTCCTATGCTTCTTCTCTATTATTGTCCATTCTCCTCAATTGTAGTATAAATATAGCCACTCTCAGGTCACTTCCATCAGATTGAAATAACTTTCGAATGAGAGTCAAAACATCTTGATCTTCAAATATGCTTCCAGATGACAACTCTGAAGCCTTTCTACAATGCTTCACTCCTGGACGAATGAGGTATTACACCCACAGCTGATATAATGCTCATACCTAATGTCTATGTAGATGTCTATATATATTTGTACTACAAATAACAATTTCTTAAAATCCTGGTCCATTTTTTCTTTTTTTAAATTGTAAATAATCCCAAATTGCCCCATGGAAACACTAAAATAAAGTTCAGTATCATGCTTTTGTTTGATCTAAATATGAATATAAATATGCAGTTGGTAATGTAATATCCTACTTGTGATCTAATCCAATTACAACACATTTAAAAATATTAAAGTTTTGTGTTGTTTTTTACTGTTTCTCAAACAAAGAAAAGCCTCTCAAACATAATCCAACATGAGTCAAGTAAAGTCCCTCAGAACAGTATTTGTTTCCTCTTTGAATCCATCAATCTCACAGTCCTCCAGCAAAAATACTGTGTCGTTATCTGTCCCACTTATGTCAACAAAACCTGCACTGTCACTCCACACGTCTCTCTCTCCTGTGGAAGTGCTACAGGCGCCATCTTGGAAAGAAAAATGAAAACAAACAATAGACAAACTAGCAGGCACTGTCAGTCTTAAGTAAGCACAAGTCACACTTCCCGACCTTTGATACTGCCATTGTGGATCAATGCAGTAGTCATGCTAAGGCAAATGAAAACTGTCTTGTTTACTTCAACTTACACTGTTGATGTCTGAAAATGCTTCTATTGAAAGAGCTGAAGATAATTAGCTGGATGTGATTTCAAAAGCTGTCCACAGTTCTGGCAGTACAAACGGCACTGACAACTTCCAAGAAAATCTATTTTAAACTGTTCATAAAAGAAAAGAGGAGGAAATATATAAGCACAGGGAACAGTAAATACTTGCCATCATTGATGGGAAGTAGATTTTTATTTTTTTATGAGAACTTACAGTCAAATCTTTTCCCCCATCATTATTATAAGCACAGTGTCGTACTACTACCTGAGCAGTTTAGTTTTCTACAGCTGAAAACAGAAAAAGTCAGAGGCACCAGAGGCAACATAACAAAAAATAATCAGATAGGTTTAGTCAGATAACCTGTTAATTAATTCAAATTAGTTGTGTGTTTTAGCACATCTGATCTGATAATCCACAAAGGTGTATTTAGCATGTTTATTAAAATAGTTCACAATTAAAATATTAGGACAAAAACTGAGCTTTTTTAAAGAAAGAATTTGTTTCTAATATGCAAATGAGGTATATTAGAAAAGAGTAATTAGCAAACTGTGTGCATTTAACCTTTAATGATAAATTTCAATAGAAGTGATCCTACTGCAGCCACAGTGAGAAGCTCCAAACCCATTTGCACATTTCTAAATGTTTCTGTCACTAAATGTCTTCATTAAGAGTTGACCTTTTCAAAGGTCAAGTGTAACAGTCTCTAACAGGTCTAGGGGGACATTTTCAGGGTAGACCAACACCACATGACTGGAAGTTTACGTTCTATTTGAGATAATTTAAACTAAATGTGAACTTTCTTGGTTCTTGGTGCGTTCAAGTGCACATATTCCCATTTTAGTTTCCAAGTCTTAAGGAGGAACACTGAATTATACATAAAAGCAAATTTCATTTAAAAAGCCATTCTTTGTAATCATGAGTAATGTATATACGTAACTATTAGTGCATATGCAGTATGCAATTGGAATTGACAATTCAGTTTTGTCATGATTGACTTATTGTCTCAATACATAGGTCAGGATTCCAGTATGTTTTTGATTTTGTTAAGCCTCAAAAGAACAAAATACTTTTTCTGTGAATATATTGGACAGCTCTAGTAACTACTTGTCTTGTATAAATCCAGAATACACCACTTTTTTTTTAAACATGTCACAACATTTAAAACAGCCAAATTCTAAGCTGACCAACTCTAAACACACTCAGCACACTAAAACACGCCTGTGCCTCTTACCTGTAGATTTTGTATCTGGTGGAGAATCCCCCTGTGAACCTCTCTCTGAACTCTGTGTACTCGGGACATCTGTGAAACGGCCCCTTCTCCGACAGCAGCCAGTCCAGTTGCCCTTTGCTCTGCCGGGCGTGAAACCCCCACGCCGTCGAGCCCGAGGGTTAGAAGGCAATGACGATGACGATGAAGACGATGAGGAGAGGGTTTACCACCGTTTGCTCCTGGGGCTCCCACTTCAGCTCCACGTCCAGGCCAGGCAACCACAACAAGACCCACGGCAACCATAGCAGCATCAAGGAGGACGCCGACCATCTAACAGAGGGGGTGGAGCCATTGGTGTACCTCTCTTTTCTGATTGGCCAAGGAGTCGCCATGGTCCCGGGTGTAATGTCCTAGGGCACCTGGGACCGGCATTTCTTCTGACAGTCTCCTCCCGCCAGCCTGAAAGCCAAAAAAAACACAAGACAAGGTTAAGAGATAAGTATATTTCTATTTTTAGTTTTCCCTGTCACTATTTTCATCACAAGCCCTATATTGTGGACTGGAAGGTTTGACATTATAAAGATATTGCTTAGATATCTAAAGAAGGGTAATGACGTATTTATAGCAACACTAAACACTCACTTCCAAATGAGATAAAAATGAATGATACATTTAAAAGACACTATTTTTGTTGTAAATTTATAGTAGAAAAAGTATGAAGTCAAAGGGGACATGTCAGTCAGATGTTTTTTTTTTAACCATTTGCTTACTCAAGGTAAGCAAATTTGATTGATGCAGGCATTTTGAGGAAATTTGTATTTAGTTCTTATTGCTCAGAAAATGCAGGTTTTCAGCTGTCTCATCTCCTTTGACATCTCTGCACTTAGTTGTGATTAGTTGAACCATTAAGAGTTCACATTGTACATCTTGAATTTTGAAATGTTTGCAGCCACTTCTGTCTAAATCTATTCCTATTTGTTCTTCTTCAGGACTTTATTCTATTACCAAAATGTTTTGAACCAATAGATGACATGGTTTATGATGACAAAAATAAAATGACATTTATGTTCTGTCGATCCACAATTGAACCATAATATAAGACCTTAACAGTTCATTATTATTTTTGCAAAAAGCTAATTATCTCCCCTTTAAAGAACACTTCAAACATGTAGCACACATCTTACAGTATAGTGATAATGTCAGAATAAGTCGTTATATTGCATTATTCATTCACTCCACACTCAGTGGTGGCAAGCTACTATTGCAGCCACAGTTGCCCTGAGGCCCTACTGACAGAGTCCGCAAGGCTGACTCTTTTCACCACCAACCATTCACACTCACCCCAGATCCATGATAACAGGTAATCCCATTGTTGCACCTCAGGTTCCTTGCTTGGGTGTGACCAACCCACGCTTCAGCAAACTGTGATGAGTGAGTCTGGTCACCACTATCATATTAGTTTATTTGCTTGACACAGATGAAAATAAAGGAGCTTATTGATCGTCTCGTCTGTTTTGAGACTAAAAATCACTCATCTTACATAAAAATGTTTTGTTTTTTTTTGCTTCGCTCTGCAAAATACTGCAATGTTTTCTGTTCCACGTAATAGTTTTTCCATTTTTTAATGTTTTTTTTTGTCGTGAGCAGCCATGTTGGTCATCATACAGGAGACGATCCGTGTCCCTGACTGGTAATCATTCATTTGTGCCCACCGAAATTTAAAAGACGGGCACTGTGAAACTACTAGGATGTTACATGGAAGGAAAACGATGGAAGGAACAGAATGTAGATTCTATTGATATATAGCAGCCTGCATAATCAATTCTGTGTTACTAAAGAAAAGTATCATGCTATTTTAATCACTTATTAGTCACTCCGCTTACACACTGCAGAAAATGTGTCATCTACTTTTGACTTCTATTGGCTTCTGGATCAACTCAGTACACAGTAATAAATCCCATCGTCCTGGAAGCAAACCAGGACCTTCTCACTATGAGGTAGAAATACAGTACAAACAACTCAGCCAAAACCTACTGTGCTCTCAGGGAATTATTGTCATGGTTCCCTTCCCATCACTTAAGTCCTTAAATAACTTGTGGAGTTATTCATCCAAGTCAGAAATAGGAAACAAAACCAACAAAAAGTCTTTCCATTTTCTGCATTTTTGTGTTTGGACAAGGCTGACAACACACGCTCTAACTCAACAGCTGGATCAACAACAAACGTGTCTTTTCTTTCATTTTAAGCTGAGGCATACATTATACTTTCCCGAAGCCACTTTGCACTATCATGAGGACAGCCTGTTATTTGTTGCAGTGCTTCGAAAGGGGCCATCTAGGGACAAAGTTATACTCCTCCACTTGTACCATGTAGTGAAGGAGTGGCTTTAAGTGGATTGGGACTTGGAGGATTCCCTGTTTATCTTACAAATAAATTAGAGAATTAATTTCAGGTGGATAAATGCAGGCTTAGGCGTGAAAAAACAACAGCACTCAGGGCGATGCATTTTTAATTTTCGCTCACAGTGCAGCCGGAGATTACAGAGAAGAAGTAAGCAGCAGCAGCATCTGTCAAAGCCACGTATTTATGACGCTCAAACAGGATAAAGAGGCACAAATGGCCCCTCTTACATCAAGTGCATGGCCCGAAGGTGGAGCTGAGATTACAGTGCAAGTTATTATTGTGAGGAAGATAAATGAGTGTCTTTATGTAAACTAAAATGAGGTATGCATGAGAGCAGGACTTTGTTTGATAAAATACACAACTTAGAAGAGAATATTGAGATTTATTTATTCATTTTATTTAATGCTTGTTCTCAATAGATGTCGTGGGTGACTGGAGCCTATTCCAGTGACTTTGGGAACACCCTGGACAGTGGCCAACTCATTGCAATGTTAGCCCATACAGATAATCATTCACTCTCATTCACTGGAGAAATTTATAGTGATGCCAGTTGACCCATGGATGTTTTTGGAGGCATACTCAGAGAGAACTCACAGTAACCCAAGGAGAACTTGCAAACTCCACCCAGAGAGATCGTGAGAAGATTAGATTTAACCCTGGCTGTGACATTTTTAAAACATGTCTGTACATAATTAAACATTAGTTTAAGTTGTTTTAGAGCAGAATATGTTGTTGCGTTGATAATATGATGATAGTTCAAAAATGCAGCCTTTACTATTTGGAAATTACATCATTAAGAATTTTTATTTACAGTAATTAATCTTGAAACCCTACAACTTATGATTCATAAACAGTATGAAATCAGACTTTAATGACATATGAAGCATCAAGTATATATATTAGGGTTGCAACTAATGATTATTTTTATAATTGATTAGTTGGATGATTATTATCTTGATTATTCGAAAAATTGCTTCCAAATTTGAGCTTGATAAGGTCATGGAGATGTAGATTTAGGTTTGTCAAAAGCATCGAAAATCAGAATCTCATCACACTAAAACTGGTACAGCACCCCAATACTCAATTGAACAAGCATCCACATTTAAAAATCACATTAACATTTTTATGAGTTTTCGAATAATTATGACCCTAATCAAAACTATTTTTAAAACAAAATGTTTACAAAAAAAAAAAATCTTTGTATTTTGTGCTGAAAATGTCAGTGTGAAAAGAACATTTTTAATCATCATTGTAGTTCCATAATTAGTAGTCTAAGTCTATTCTATAATGTTTCAGCTATACGTACAAATACTTGATTAAAAAAAGGACAAAATGTGGGTAGTATTTCCAAAACTACCTGAACACCTCCACTATTGTCACTTATTAAAAAAAGAAACGTATCACCCAGCAGTGGAGAAAGTCAAAAGTGAACGCATTAGCATGTCTGCTAACGTGTCTCAAACACAATGTCGCCAAAGCCTGATGTGTGCTTTCACCACCAGAGTTGTGACGCTTTCACAAGGACTCAACACAACTCTAAACCTGTATTCAACTTTGGATGAATACAACATTACTTTCAGTCTCACAAAGAGCAATCCACAATGAAACAATTGCTCTTTTTCATGCAGTGCCAATCAAGAAAGTAATTACACCAACAGAACAGGGACACACTGTACCTATGAATGTCATTACGGCACAAATAATAGTGGTTTTATATAGCTCTGAGCGGCTTCAATTTGGTTTGCAACAATGAGAAGAATTGAACCTGTGAAAGTGAATAAAAGGTCTGCAGAGAGGACCATGACAGGTACAGTAAGAGCAGGAGACCAAAAGCGAACGTGAATAGGAAAGCAGAGGACAGTTCTAAAAATGACTCCCATTTTAGTCTTTTCTCTTTCTGTAAAGTTCATATGGAAACCGTGAACTTCAAATCCCATTGCATAGTTTTATAGCTTCAGCAGTTCTTCAGATAGATTTTTTTTTTCTAAAGTTGCATTGCAGTTTAGTCTTAAAAATAGTGCTTAGATTATAGTTTGTGAAGAAATAATCTGGCAGTGTAATTTACATATTTTGCATGCCTTTTACTCTAAATTTGCATTGTGTTTAACTGAGGTCATTTGGATCTATGTTGGCCCAGATACTGAAGTTATTGGACACATTTGGACTTGTGTGCATATGACAAGTACGCATCCACACACTGATGAAAAACTTTTCTATGACTGCCAGCCTCTGTATTTCCCTCTTGAGACTCTCTTCCTAATTATAAAATGCATAAAACATGTCATCCACACCAGAGAGACAATGGGGAAGAAATGGAGAATTTTTAGCTTTGACATTTAATGGTCTGTGTGTAATATTCACAGCCCAGGAGAAGGGTCACTCCAGCTTCTTTAAATGGAGTGTTTCTCTCTCTCTGAACCACAGAGCTTGATCAAGCAACACGACAAGCAGATAATTGTGTCAGAGCAAAGACTGCAGTGCATTCAGACCAAAGCGTTTTCAAAGTCTATTGTGAATAAGAGTCTGAGTTGTGCAGCGTTTCTTTGAGTCGTGTTTCAAGGTTTTGGCAAGGTGCGTCTTGACTGATATAGAGTCAGGAAAGGGCTAGGCAGTTATTTGAAATATTGAGAGATTGATATTCAGCCAGGTCAAGTTATTTCCTTTTTTTTTTTTCATTGAGAGCTCCACATACAGCAGAAATCAGACTTTGGATAATTAAAATTTTTGTTAAAGGACAAATATTATGCATTATTTGTGCTTTTCTCATCCTTTAAACATACTCCAGTTTGCAATCCCAGTCACCAGAACCAATGCAATCAGTTTTTTTGCAAAGTACAGATGACAGTCAGGTGTTTTCCACATCAGGAATTGAGTCAGAGTTCCATCTACTGGCTGTAAAGAAAAAGATGCGGGGCAAATAATCACACTGATCTTGTCTGATGTGCTACTGCTGCTTTATGGACTGCTTTTTAGACAGTGCAGAAGATTTCAAAGATGTATCTATGACATCGCAGATTAGGGATATTTTGAACAATATTTCAGGTTCAAAAGTAAATTAAACATTGCTCACAAACAAAACTTCAGCTGTTTTGAATGAGGAAGAAATGCAGGATTAAAAAGAAAAATTGTAAAAAAGTCTATTTGTATAATAGAGTATGAGCTAATGGGCACTGTGTAACTTTCTGGAAGTGAAAAGTTAACTTCTCAATTCAATACAAATCAGAAGATAAAATCATTCTTCATGTCATAATGTGAAAAAATATTTGCCTGGCCAGCCATTCCCACACTTCTTTCGATTTTGAAAGAAAGTGGGTATGGGCAAATCCTGATAGCCACCTCCTTCCACGATTTTGAGGCAAACGGTCCAATCAGAGCCGTTCTGGGGAAAACGTCACATCCCGTGCGCAGCCCGAGGCTACTCATAACAAGCAATATGGCGTCCGCATCAGACAAAGTATTTCACGATGCACTCTCCTCGGTTTTAAAAGACTTGGATATATCGTTAAAATTACCGCAAGAGGAAGCCTTAAAAGCGTTTGTCCTAGGAAAGGATGTCTGTGCCGTACTTCCTACAGGATTTGGTAAAAGCCTAATTTATCAACTTGCTCCTCTCGTCGCTAAGCAAATGAATACTAGCGCAAATCCTGTAGTGGTTGTTGTCTCTCCATTGGTAGCGTTAATGGAGCAGCAGGTCGACGAAGCCAGCAAGCTTGGTGTCTCCGCAATGCAGCTAGGCGTAAATAGCGAAGCGGAGATTGTTAGCAGTGCCCCCATGTTACTGTTTGGTAGCCCTGAGTCCTGGTTACTGAATGAAAAGTGGCGACAGTTGTTGTCGAAAATGAAAGATCTTGTTGGGATCGTGGTGGACGAGGTTCACCTAATCTATAAATGGTAAGAAGATTAAAGATTACATGTTTGCTATTTTTTAAAAGGGAACGTTACGACACTATTAAAATGTTTCTCGTCCTCGTTCCATTATAGGGGACAAGGGGAAAAGGGGAGGAGTGCCTTTCGTGAGTGCTTTGCCAGATTAGGTGAACTGAGATCACTTGTTAAGGCTGGTCAGTAACTTTTTTTAAGTTTGTCATATCAGTAAAATAACAGTCAAATTATATATTATATATAATATCAATAATTACATTGTTTGTTTTAAAGGAACGCCAGTACTAGCTCTTACAGCATCTGCAGACCTCGAGTCAAGAGCCAGAGTAAAGAGACTTCTTCTAATGGACAGTGCAACAATAGTAAACGAAAGCCCCAACAGACAAAACATCAGAATTGGACTCAAGCATCATTCAGGAGGGTCCTTGGACTGCCTCGATTGGGTTGTTAAAGAAGTACAACTGAAGGGCCTGACAATGTCACCTATAATTATTTATGGGCGCACATTAAAAGATGTTGGTAGAATTTTTTGTTTCCTTAAAGCTGAACTAGGAGAAGATGCTTGGGGTGGGTAGAGATCCTGAGCACAGGCAGGAAAACATGCTAATTGGGATGTTTCACAGCAAAACTCTGCAAAGCAATAAGAGTAGAGTGCTTTCTTCTTTTAGTGGAGATGGTAACTGCAGGGTAGTAGTTGCCACAACTGCCCTGGGTTTGGGCTTAAATTTTCCCAACATTAGCCACGTTATTCTTTATGGTGTGCCTGAGGATGTGGAAGCACTACTTCAAGAGATTGGGAGAGCTGGGAGGGATGGCAGTCAGTCCCATGCAGTTGTCTATTGTGTGAAGCAACACACCCCTGTGGATGAAAAAGTTAAATCATTGCTACAAGCTGTAACCAGTTCATGCCTTAGAAAAGAACTGTATAAGCACTTTGAGCAACAGCCTTCACATATTGTACCTGGGCATCTGTGCTGCACCTACTGCCACTCAAAGTGTCAGTGCCAACCAGAGGGGTGTAAAGAACCCATACCTGAATATGAGTTGCCTTCTGAAGCTAAAATCCAAACCAGATGCAGACAAGTTACAGATGAAGATAAATCACTTTTAGCCACTCTGCTAACAGAATACAAAGACACTTTACTTCCAAATTCATCACACCTATACACCACCAAAGCAGCTTGCACTGGTTTCAGTGATGATCTTATTAAGGATGTGCTAGAACATTGTCCAAACATTTTTGATATAAATTACATTTGTACCCACCTGCCTGTTTTTTCTAAGGAACATGCTACCAAGATTTTAAGGATAATACACGAGGTGTTTGAGGATATTGATAACTGTCCCACTATTTTATCTCCTGAAAGTGTCTCACCGCCTGATGTAAACTATACTGGGTATTACGATGAGATGCATAGTGAGGAATTATCATCTCTCAGCAGTCAGGAATCAGGAATGTCACCAATACAGTGGTCAGACTAATGTTATTTTGGACACATCTTTGAATTTTGGTTTTATGATTATTTGTTTTAGTGATTACACATGGAAACCCTTCATGGCATTTGAACAATAAATGTTTTAACAAATATTGTGTATTGATTTTACACCACCTTATCAATGAATTAAAAGGTACAATACAATAGTTTAAAATAGAAGATACTTTATTGTCCAAACACACAAACAAAAGGTAAAAAACAACTCTGAAATAATTTAGTAGCTTACATTGTTCTTCAAAATATAAAAGAAAATAAAAGTGCAGTTCAAAACATTAATATAAAAATTATGCCAAAAAAATAAGCATTACAAATGTAATTTACAAATTATAAGCTGCTACTTTTTTCAAAAGCTTTGAATCATGCGGCCTTTACAACAACAGCTAAAGTATATTGCACATGAACTTTAATATAAACAAGTGAGACCTATCCATATACTTTTTTTCTTCTATAAATTAGCTTGTGCGGCATATATTCAGGTGCAACAAAGTGTGACAATACTGTAAGTCTTCATTAGACAGGTACTTCTCTCCAATCTTTTAGTTTCTCTCTCATCCAGTGACACAACTTGCTGTACTTTAGGTTTACTAATAGGTTTTTGCTGAAACCTGGGAAAGACTTGAACTCCCTTTGAGGATGGTGTCTAAAGAGTTCTGAATCTCTAAACACAGCCACCAGTGTCTTTATGTCGTTTTCGTCTTGAGGAGCATGGTGCAACCCACTTGGTCTTGTATTTGCCAGCTCCTGGTCTGTTTTGTCCATGACTTCTTTTAGGATGCCAATAGACTTGCTTATTCTTGTGGCTGAACTCTCATTAAGGTTAGGACCAAGACCTTTTAAGAAGGACTTGAGGTAGTTATTGAGGTGCTCTAAGTGCAAATCAAGTGCAATGTTGTTCCCTCTCCCCCCTCTACCGTTCCAGAAACGATTCCACATCACACTATGTGCCATCCTTGGTGACAATGTGCAGTTAACTTGTAGTGTTAAAAGAAATGTGCTGTAAGCGTATTGGCTGTGGCCATATGCCTTGTACAGCAGAAGTGCTACCTTGTAAAGTCTGAAAAGACGTTCACCATCGCCTTCTTTAACAGCGTCAAGCATATTAAGAATGACAAATCCTAAACCAAGTCTAGCCTCGCAGTGATTCTTTTTGTAGTCTTCCTCAGCTACTATGTTTGAATCAGAGACTGTGAAAAGACTGTGTTTTTTTTGTTCATGATTCTCTCTGTCTTTTTTGTCTTTGCACAATTTTCCACAACCCTCTTTGCGGCAGATGATGTCTGTGTTTCCAGTTGCGGCGTTACATGTGTCCATTAAGTGACTTTGCATGACGAATGTGTCTACCACATCTGCAGCTTTTTGGTGTAGCCATTCTCTTTTCTCCTCCCGGTGTCCCTGTCTTCACATTTTCAGGAATGAAGTCACTGGGATTGTCTGAAGAGGTTTAAAAAAAAAAATCCTAAATACTTTAAACAATATGTCAACCTAACAAATGTTATGGCATCCTGAGAATCTACAAAGACATACCTGTCACATCATTAAGGCCAAAATGTTCCATGGCTGCTGCTAAAAACAGAGCAGTGGTGTCCTTCTTCATAACGTCTTTGTAGGCACTGTATGCTGGACCAGGACCCTGCTTGGCATTTGAGCACCTGTAAAGCCATGTATATTACTATGATATATTATTCTTTTTTATATGTGGCTATAAAGTGTCATATTAGTAACAACAAAACAAGACTATGCCAAAAATCATGGAGGCTGGTGTGGAATCGAGATGATCGCCTAGTCGAGATGAGAACCTCTCACTGGCTTTTGTGACTGTTCATGACGTAACAACCTCACAGCGTGAAATATTTACCAATTAATTCAACTAAGTGTAGCATTGGGGCTTGGGTGAGGGTTAGCAACAATACTTAACAAATATGTAAAATACAAATTTTCTTTACACAAGGGGGTGCCAATCTCGACCGAGGTGACTAGCTCAATGTAACACCAGACAGCAATATCATTTCAGCCAGCCTTCAGACAATTTTAGTTTGTTTTGGAAACAAACTGTAGTGAAATGCATGACAGAATACAATAGAATTAGTAGAGAAGCTAAAATGAATGCAAAAAAATGGAAAAAGATAACAAACATTTGGCATGGGCAAAAAAAAAAAGATAAAATAATAGTATGACAGAAATTTTAAAACAAAAACTGACCTTAGTGTGTTCATATTTGCGAAAAGTGTTCCGTGATCTTTGGCTGATGTTTCTTGAAAAAGATCTTGTAATGTATCTTTAAACGAAAAAAACATAAATTATATTTTAGGGTGTTGATATAAATTTGAAATAAACAATAAATTAACTCACTTGCAGTAGATTGCGAATAGCGTGCCAGTCTTCAAACATGAAGACCATGCCTCAAGTCTGTCTTCTTTGGTGGCACCATCCGCAAAGGCCCAGTGGATGTTCCGGCTGTTACCTTCTGTTAGGCGATCACCTCCCACTAGAACAGTGGAAATTCCACCTGGCCCCATTGGCACATACCTTTGACACATAAGACATGAAAAGTTTTTATTTCTCATGCCACAATATTATTACAGTATAGGGTACTTACTCTTTTTGAATGTACTGAAGTACATCAACCAAATCTGCTGTCTTGTTCTCATTTTTAAAAAGCAGTCCAAGAGGGTGCTGAAAAGCATTACATAAAATCAAAAATGTTAGTATGCTAAGAAGTTTCATTACAACATAATTTGGACTTACATCTGTAGATCGCTCAGCCATAGCATCAGAGTATTCGTGTGGCATGTGATGAACAACATATTTGTCAAATCCTTTGAATACATCCAGATGTTCAGTAATATTCTAGACCCCAAAACAGTGAACTCCCTTCGAATGTGATTTTGGGTGTCTTGTCCAGGGAGTGAACATGCCAAATCATAGTTTGTTATGTCTGTTATTGGCCTTATATTAGAGAGATGGTTGATTTGGACCCTGTCCTCGACTGCTACATGATGAATCCAATGTAATGAGGTATTGGTGCGCATAGATGATTGGTGGTGGGTCTTTATGTAAAAGTCCAAGTTGTCAAAGATGATTGAGTAGGTAGCTGGTAGAGATGGCAGTGTGGTCAGCATGGCCGTTGAAGTGCTAATTACACTTTCTGTGTCATCATTTGTGCCATCACTGAAAGGTAGTGCAGAACATTCCTCTGAGCAACTGGCACTGCCGTCTTCTTTTGGGAAAAAAACCAAACATTTATAATTGTCTACATTTCAAAAAATAGCACTGAAAAGCACTAAACATTACAACAGACAACTAACCTGATAGTGAGAGTTCTTCCAAACTCTTATGCAAGGAATGGAGACCACCTGGATATGTTGATTTTGAGATCTTAGAAAAAGTTCATTGTGAACTTTTTGTAGCTGGAGAGCTTCACCACATGTTGATGCAATTTCTTTTTGCTTTCCAATAGCACTTGTGTATGACGTTGTAATGCACATTTTCGAAAGTCTATTGAAAGCAGCTTTCTTTGTTCCACCATGCTGAAGAATAATGTTAATGTAATAGGCAAAAGCTGACATTCGAGGCTCTCTTCCTCTTAGTGCTAAGGCGGCAGCTGCACATAAAGCAGGGACATGATTTTTTGTGACATTTTTGAAAATGGACAATAAGAAAGGGGCAAGTCTTTCAAAGTCTGTAAGTAGTTTTGACAGTGAAAACTTCTTGAGGTCCTCTGGAGTGGTCTTCCACAACATACAGTCATTTTGAGGATTTGTCAATGTCTGACATTCTTCTTGTATAATGTTTATTATTTTTGGTTTGATCTCTGTCATTAGGTCTTTGTGCTTGGAAATTAAATTCACAGCATTTTTCCAGTTTCCAGTGCTTAGATGGTGAATGATACCTGCTTCAGACTGGGCTGAGACCGTAACCACAGTTTTACTGCAGGGATATTGTGTGGACACCTGCAAGAACAAAATGGTGACATAGTCATCATTGCATATAAGCTTAGCTTAATGAATAAAAGTGGAGGAGGAGAGAGCAGAAAAAATGTAAATGTTTAAATATCGATAATTGTTGTACAATAAATCTTCTACCACAGCCATAGACCTCAGGATTGAACATCAACAAAACTTCACTGCAGGAAAAGTGCCAGACTTTCAAAAGGACATATTATTAGACAAAACAATGATATGTGTATGTGTATGATATTGTAAACAAAATAGCAACCAGATAAACTACAAAATCATTACAGGTAAATATATGTCCTTCTGGTGTCAATGTTTCAGTGAACACTAACTTAAATATTTAGCATTTTAAAAATCGACCTTGTTTGAACATTAGACCAACAGTAAATACTACTAATATGTGACATCACGATCCCGAGCTCTATTAGGCAAAAATACATATAAGTAATAATTTAAAATGTAATATTTATAATATATTACATTGTGTGTGTGTGTATATATATAATATATACACACGTAGGGAAGACCTACACCTGCACACACCCATTGCTGACAACTTACCTTAGTTATGCTTCGTCTTGTTGAAGTTTGTTTAACAGAAACAACCCGGGGCTTTTTAATCACTCTCGGAGTTTTGGAAGGTGTTACACGAACTCTCTTGGCACTGGAAAGTGATGACTGTGGCGAAGCTAGTGTTGGTTCACCTTCTGTAACAGCGACTGAACCATCGTTTTCCTCATTTTGTTGCCACTGCTTAAACAAAGGCAAATCTCGTTCGAGTCGTGTAACCACATTGGAGCAAGGTTTGCAAATACGCTCCGACTTCGTCCCGTCTCTTTTAAAAAATAAGCCCAGCTCCGCACATCTATCACAAAAAGTCCTTCCTTGTGTCTTCTTCTCAAAAATATGTTCCGAATTGGCTATACTACCTTTTACTCTTAGGTTTTTATGACACAAACGACAGCAATCTGTAAAAATAACGTGCTCCGTGCGTAACTCCATTCTCGGCTGTTTTCGTTCATGTTTCGCTCCTTGTCGCGATGCTGTCGTCACGCCCGCTATTCTTCTGATTGGTTAACTCGGCGTTTCTTTAGTCCCGCCTTTTTGAAATGAAATCACCTGGCGTCACTTCCAGACTAATCGACAGTATTGATAAATAAATACTAGGAGATTAGAATGGATGCCAGGCAAAAAAAATATAGCTAAAGGAGCAGCTTTTCCAACAGGAGTCATCCCTCTTCACGTCAAATAAGTTAATTTTGTGGCCATGCAAGAGTCACACATTTTCATTAGTTATTTACTGTCACAAAGAAATCTACACACACACAACACATACACACACAAAAAAAGAACATGCCTTTATCTATGTGTATTTTCCGCTCAAAAGTTACATTTTCCTTTACTGAAAAGTCTTGAGACTGATCAGTCTGAATATACTGATTTGAAAATTTGATCACGACAAAAGACAGGTCCACCACATTGCGACTAAAATTAGAGCAGATTTGATCTTGTATCACATTTTTCCTTTGCGTCTCACTGTATAGGCGCCTGCAGATATCACAGGAGAGCCTTTCATCATACTGTAGAGATTGTGAAGAAATTCTCCAGCTCAATGCTGTACTTTCCCTTTGTAAGAAAAGCCAATGTCTTTGTATCGCATTCCCAGTGCTTTGCCATTTCACTGTTCCATTGCATTCTAATCTTTGTCTCTGATTGCATGTACTTTATAAGAGCGTGTATCTGAAGGTTTTTCGACGGTGTGAAATGAAGACCATTGCTCCGGGGCACACGAGTGGCTACACCTTTCTCTCATCTTGCACTGATGGCTGACACAAACAATCTGGATTCAGCCCAGAGTCCGATTGGGGCTTTTTGAAGTGAGATCACGATTATGTGCGCCGCGTGTTTTCAAAAGACTGACCATCTGAAGTGAGAGTGTGAGGGCATATACAGAATACACAGCTTTTGAGGTAAGCACTAAAACAGAAGTAACAGGTCTGCGGGGATTTACAGGGTTTTACAAACTGTGGTACGTGCATCAGACAAATCTATTCATGTTTTTGTCTTTTGTCACTCAGAACTGCTTATCAGTGATTCTTTTTTGTTTCAGATCTGCTTTATAGTGCCATTTTAGAATATCATAAGTCTAATAAGTCTGACTTATGACTAGATCTGGTGGTATATTAAGTGGTACTTTGCGGGAAAACTTGTAAACCACTGGTCTATTATAATATATTATTCTTATTTTCATTATGCAAGTGTATCTAGTGACAAAAGTAATGTTTTCAGAGTTATACTGCTAAGACTATATTTGAAATTATGTCAATTGTACGGATGTTTTTGCATTCCACAATCCACCTTTCTGAGTTTTTAAACGGTATGGTAAGTTGTCTCTATTTATATAGCGCTTTTCCACCTTTCAAAGTTCAGAAAAATCCGCTCCTGTCATCCCACTGTGTCATCCCACTGTGTACCAGTAGTCTCCCATCCAAGCACTAACCAGGCCCTAACTTGCTTAGCTTCTGAGATCCGACGAGATCAGACGTTGACAAGCAGGTATGGCCAATAGTGCTCTCACACTTTTTTTCTTAAAGTTGTATTTAGACCTATTTATGCATGTTTAAGTAATGCTACAGCTGGTGCTCAAGTGCCCATAAATGTCTGTTTTCACCTACCACCTATCCCTAAAAAAAAAAAAAATGTGTAAACATGTAGAGTACAACATTGTCTTTAGCCACTTTGAGCATGTTACAGTCTGTTCCGTGTTAGATGAGGACAGAGTTTATTTGTTATTGTTCTATAGTTTGAGGTCATCTCTAAGCCTTTACCACATTTGTGTTTGTGTCTCCTTTACGGGAACTTTGATTGAACAGCTTACTCTGAGCCTGTTTAGGTCCATGCAGGGGTAAAATAAAGCACCTCTGTTCCACATCTTACTCTTTGGACTCACCACCCAGCTGCTGGTGTCCAAGCTAAAAGCGAGGGTCACAGCTTCTGGACTTCTCTACTTCATCAGCCTACCTCTGACCTATTTCTAAAAGGGGATGGTTATAGTGTGTGGGCGGTCACACTGTAGATAGCTGCACATCTGGCTATGTTATTACTAAGCCTGGGTCTCCTTATGCCTTCGACATACATATGGAGCCAGCTTCATAGATGTTGGCGGAGACGCGTGCATTTGCGATTGGTCTTATTGTGCATATGCTACAGTGCACCTGGTCCGCGCTTTGGCAGACTACACGGAGCAGGTGGAGGTCCGGCAGCCCACTACTCACCTCTGAGCGTTTACTAGAGTCAGCAGCAAAAACAGGAGCAGCTGTGCACCTGCTCTACCCCCATGGAAGGCAGACCGGGACCGCACTCTGAGACAGGGAGGGGCGAGGATGTGAAGAAGGAGGGGAGAGGAGGATTAGCTTGTCAAAAAGATGTTTAATTGATTTTAAAAAGGCACTGTTAAAACTAGATATAATTTGATCGTTCATAAATCATATGGCAAATTTACATTTTATTAAAGATTGGGAAAGTCCCAAACTATTGGTCCAAACCGGTTAAAATGCCCTAAAAAAACCACAACATGTGTTGTAAACAAATAAAAATCTGCTATTCCCAGGCGTGGCCAGCCCAGCGGACCCGTAAGGTCTACCAGGAAGCAATAGAAACCAGAAAGCGAGGCCCACACACTTTGAATCGAGACGAGGGAGCTTTCCAACTCTCCTGTACGTGGAGCACCTTCTCCAGAGACCACCGGGCGGCGGGGGCGTGGTCAGCCCGGTAGACATTACGGGTCCGCTGGGCTGGCCACGCCTGGGAACAGCAGCTGATAAGACACGTCACCTCTGACGAAGACGGAAGTGACCGTCGAAACTAGTCAGTAATAAACCATCTCTCACCGATACTTGTCTGATATAGAAGAAAACACATCCATAAATACTTTAAGAAGACATGATGAACATCCCTAACCTATGTAAACAAACGGCTAGAAGAAGATGTCACTGGCCTGTGGCTTGATCACATGTGCAGGCGAGAGTGCGGGACATAGAACGTTCTGCAATCGGGTTTGAGCATGGTATGGTTAAAAACCCTAGTATGAGCGCGTCCTAAGTCAAGTCAGAGTGAGTCAGTCCACAGAAACTACAAAATATTGTATTTTTCTGCATCAAAACTGTTAATTCAGCTCACCGACAATTTATTTTTGTCTCCCCGGACTCACATTGAAAAATCAGAACAAAATTCTTTAATAAAACAAAAATTGCAACCTTAATCCCAAACGCAACACTGGTCAGAGATCTTTTCCCAAATCGTGCAGCCCTAGTTCAATCACAGAATCTTCATTAAAAGGGTGCTGGTAGTCATTAAAACTGGTTCACTACACAAATGAAAAAAAAATTAAAATGAATGATTTGAATCAAATATCTTGTGGTCCTGCACTCCATATAATGAGCAAAATTATTTTCCTCATTTATTAATTTGTTTATTTTATTTTTTATCAATTTCTGTGTACAGCACAGGAAGGAACAAACTGTTAGTATGAGATCTGCCATTTGTATAGAAAGTGTGCTAAACTACAACCAGTAATCAAAAATCTTTCATGCAACCTAATCAACCCCTTTGTCACTATAGTAAATAACCCTGTATTGTATTGTCAGCATTATTCATTTAAGCATAGTTGAATGTGTTATCAAACCACACAAAATTATCACTCATTCTGATGTTTATGAAAATGGAGATTTTAAGATACTGCTGATCAGCTTTTCATATATGACCTACAGTATAGCCAGAAAAATTGACATCTGGCAAAGTTTTTTATTGGAAATAACCAGTCAAACAATATATTTTGTTATTCGAATTGGAAAAAGTCCTCCAAAATATTATCATGAAAAAACTGAAACAAATGAATAACATCCATTTCTAGACATAAAATCTATAGCTAACAAACCTAAACTGACTTTCACTGACTCGTCTAGAAAATAGTGAAATTACCATGATGACAGAATGGAACACTAAATCCCACAGTCGTCTCTCTCTCGCTCACAGAACAGAAGCAGGCCTCCACAATCTGTCAACACTAAATGATCCAACCTCGGCCCGTCTCCTCTCCTCTCGCTGTCATCACACTTAGATTCTCAGTTTGTCGGCGGCTTTCGGAGCAGCTTGTTGACTCCACAATCCACACAAGTGAAAAGTTGATGATTAAAGAAGAGAAAGGGGTATCTTCGACGAGCAACTGTGAATAATTTAGTAGGTACGTTTTAAAATACACGGAGATTACAAAAAGTCAGCAACTTCTGTGTTTCAATGTTAAAGTCATGTTTTAAAAAATGTAAAAAGACAAGGGCATCGCCCATGTGTTTGAAATGGAAACACAAACTGTGGAACATATTGAAAACACTATTAAACAAATATTTTAAATTCTGCATGGATGGTTCCTCAAACAGCACAACCAAGAATAGAGGACACGCAGGTGACATCACAGCATGAGTAGAGCCAAGTAGAGTAGAGAAGGTACTAACAGGGCTAGTGGAAATGCCCCACTAATGTGAGGTCTGAGTGGCAAGAAATGCATTAGAGTCAATGGAGACAAATGACATTTTCTCCTGTAAGAGCTTGAAATAAAGTTAAAATAGAGAAAAGAAAATATATGTGAGACAAAATTCAATCCACGACAACTCTGCAAAACAATGGCTTTGTAAGTGACATGTAAAAGTACAAAAGCAGGTCAACAGTGGCAGAAAAGCAGACAAACAGAAAGACTTTAGCTTATCTCACATTTATCCCAGACTTTGGAATCACACACGGTTGAGATAATTACCTTTTTCTTACTGAAAAAAGTTGTTGAGTCAAGATTTAAGTTTTCTTTATTTGTTCAGAAGAAAATTTGTCTTGAACATAAAGCCTGCCACACACAAGAAAAAGTCTTTTTGAAAAAAGATTGAAAAATACCCTAAAGATATATTTTAATGGGATAAAATTGTAGTTCTGCAGTTCAAATGTGATAAATCTCCAAACGCCATTAGTAAACAAGTTAGTGAAGCACTACACTGTTGCCATGCCAACAGAAAATTATTGTTTGTTTCTATTTCGCCAGAATTTCGTCAGAATGTTAGGAGAATTTTTATTTTTTTTTTTTATAAATGATGTCAGTGCCTAAATTGACTATGTGTGGTTGTTTTACCTGACTCCAGTTTATGACCTAATGCAATGCTACGTTCAATGAAGCCGTTCACAAATGAAGATTCAAAGTCCAAGAGTGACTTTTGTCTCTGAGAGCTGCATACTGTGACCTCATCCTTATTCTGTCCTTGCTTCCTCACCTCACCTCCTCAGTCCCTCTGTTCTTCAGCTGTCTATCAAACGCACCATGTTAAGCGATGTCCCAAAGATTAGAAGAGGACGCAAGAGACGGAAACCATGGAGCGGGTGAAAGAGGAAAATACATAGAAGCAGATTTTCAAAGTTAATAATTGCATTTACAAGGACAACAAAGTCTTTCCCATTGATGATGAGCCCTCTTGTCTCTCTCGTCTGTCCTTCTTTTCAACATGTCTCCTCTGCTGTTGGGCTTTCCTCACTGAAAGAAGGAACCAAGGACAGAAGGAGGTTTGCCACTAACCTCCAAAATGTTCTCAGACAACACTACCTCAGCTCAAACTAAAAAAATTCTTTAGTTGGTATTGTTTTGCTTTTGTGTACTAAACAACAAATAGATTGATTGAAAGAACTAATCAATTAGCAAAAGAATTGTTTGTTACATTTCAAGCTGAATGCACACAAAAACATTTATAACAGCTTTAAAATGAATCATAAGGTTAATCTAGAGTTATGTATGAGGTTAAATTTAAGGATTAGTATTCGAGTATCATACAAAACAGGTTGTTGTCGTGTCAAGTTGTCATGTTTTGGAAAAGGTCCCATGGGTAGAATATCTATAAAGAAAAGAGAGGTTTTATATTGGAAACACAGCCAGTTAGAATGATGTTTCCTCATTCTTGTACATACATATTATTACATTGATTTACATCATAAGCTACCTTGTGATTTCAGGATCATCAACAACAAGTATATGTTAAATTAGGAGTTCTCACTTCCACTGTTAACATCTTTGCAGCCCATAATTAAGGAACAAGCGTCTGTCAGCAGCACGGACCACTGAACATCTAATAACACATCACACAATCGATAAGTGTCACTTGTTGGACACCTGTGGGCTTTGTGTCAGCTTTGTTTATAGCACATCCAATGATAAAAGTTATAGAAACATAAGATTAGGAGATTAGTTTGTCATGTTTTTATTCTTTAGCATTATGGAAGCTGTCATGCTGCAGTAAAAGGGGATTTGTCAGCAATGTCAGTGTCTGGGTGTTTAGTATTGATTTCATTTCAATATTGAGACGGAACCTTTACATTTTTTGTCATGATTTAGCCCTAAGTTCTGATTAAAATATGTTACAAGTTGCAAACAAAAGAAAATAAACAGCATGCATCTCCTAAACTTTTATAATGACTCAGATTTGGCTAAATGTGGCAAACAATGCAAATTTAGAGTAGGCTTTGCATGGATTATTTGTTATTAGGGATGGGACGAGACAGAATTTTCACGAGACGAGATGAGCCACGAGATTGGGTCCACGAGATCGAGACGAGACAAGATTTTTAAATAATTTGCATTAATTGTTTAAATTTAGAATTTAAACAAGGCAAATAAAAAAAAATGATTTGTATTATTTATTATTGTTAGTTTATATTCTTTTAGTTTAGCTTTGCCTGTCATTATGTGTATCACCTTAGATTTTTATTATTTCAACGATATGAGTTTTGACTGAAATTAATCCGCTCCCCGTGTGTAGCTCAGGCTCGCCCCCTTTCCTTCTTCACAGCGCTGCCGCTGATTCTTCCATGCTGCTGACAGGTACCAGACACACACAGATGAGACTTTTTTACAGTTATTGATGATATAGGCCAAAATATCTCTTTGTGGATCTATTTTAAACTATGTTTAAGTGTGAAAAACACTGCGCTGTTCCCGCGATGTCCGCGCGTATATTTGACGATTATATATTTTTCTTTTACAATGTTTAGGACTAATTATCTCTGTCAATATTGGTCTTATCTTTACGAAATAAAAACTGAGACAGAGTTTAGACTGTTTTCTGTCAGAATAAGTCCACTACAAGTGTGTGTGGAGGAGAATATTTGCTACAGCTGCACAAAGATACAAAACTTAATTTCATGACCATGGAAAAATCTCACGAGACAATTCAGTACGTG